>AYEL01089467.1:0-93911 GCA_000484575.1 Olivierus martensii | reverse complement strand
AACTTGAAATGCAATTAACAGATTTTCAGTCGAGTTACATAAGGAAGCAAAAATGATTAAGTCAACTAACACCACAACGGCATATGCACAATTGCAAGTAGAATAAAAGTGACTAAGAGTTATATGGTCACAACGCAAATTTTTTGCGCAGCGAAAATTTGGAAAATATAAAATTCTAGATTAACGTTCTATGTATGTATATATAAATATAAATATGTGCCACGTGCCAGCAAAATTGTTCTGCGTGCCATTCCTGGCACGCGTGCCGTAGGTTCGCCACCACTGCTCTAGAGCAGGGGTCGGCAAACTTTTGAGACCGAAGAGCCAAACCTATTCCTCACAACAATTTAAAAATTATTCGAGAGCCATAAATATATTTTTACATGGCGCTCTCTACTTGGCAAGGCTTGTTGACTTTGGACTCTGCCATGATCTCTATTGGCCATCGATACTACTAAAACATCCTCGATGCTACTGGCCAACATTGGGAACCCGTGCACTCATTTATTTACATTATTAGTTACTTTGGTTGACTCCCTTTTTATCATGTGCTCAATCAATTCTCCATTCCCTCTGTATAACCTCTCCTTACTCGCTTTCTCCTCCCTGGCCTCACGCTTCGTGCAGTTTAGTGCCACAAAGTTTTGCAAAAGCTATAAAACAAATGAAATCACCAATATGTGAATAAAATTATTTAAAAATTTTATAAACGAAATTATGATAGTTTTATTTTCATCTTCAATTTTACTTCAGAGCCACATGTACGTACCCAAAGAGCCGCATGTGGCTCGCGAGCCGCATTTTGCCGACCCCTGATATATATAAATATTTATTAAAAAAAAATTATGTTCTTCTGTCTCAAAAGTTTGCCGACCCCTGCTCTAGAGCAGTGGTTCTCAACCTTTTTTCTGTTGCAGAACACATTTTGATATTTTAAAATTTGGCAGCACATTTAAATATTTTAAATAATAATTTAGATTTAACAACGAATTTTCATTAACAGATTCTTATTACATTTGGATTACAGAGATACTCGTACATGGGATCATTAAATGGTGCCCTTATTAAGTTATAGCTCCACCTGCAGATTTTTGTCTTTTTAGAGAGACTGTAATTTTAATGTAATTTTTATTCTTTAATTTAAATTATCAATAACGACAAAAAATTTTGGATGTTGCAGAAATTCGAGGGTTAGATTTTTCTAACGATACCCTGTTTATAGGAATCAGTAGGACTGCAAAAGGATCCTGCCAACCATGTTTCACTATTAACACATATAATATATACATACAATTTTTTTACATACATACAATTCATTCTTAATTTTTCGCGGCACACCATCAAAGGTTTGGTGGCACACTAGTGTGCCACGGCACAGTGGTTGAGAACCACTGCTCTAGAGAATTAATCATTTTGAAAATGATTTCTGAGATGGATAATGAATAAATAGAAATTGGTTGTATGGAATGTGAATAGATGAATGAAGAGAATGAGTAAACCCTTGTGAAAGAGATTGCAAGTATATAAACTGGATATTCAATGTGTGTGTGAAGAATAGCATAATGGAAATATGATTTGGAATGAGATGATCAGCAACCAAGAATTCGTATGGATGTATCGTTGAATGACAGATCAAAAAAGTATATATAAGTGTACAAATTTGTGAATGGTAAAATAAAATGGATAAAGATGAAGCTGTACTTGCAGAGCATATCTACACTCTTGTATATAGTTCAAATGAGTAGTAATAGTGGGAAAGGGAAATCTTTAAACAGCCTAACATTGCAATCATCTAGTGATCTGTTGTGCTCTTCTAATAGGATGGTCCTATAAGAAGTCCCATCTTATAAAAGACAGATCTTACATAAAAGACAGTATCTTCATCAATGGGATTGTAAAAAGATATTCCACTGCAAAAAATGCAAACCTAGAAGATAATATCTTAGCCCTGAAAATTCACATAAAATGTTGAGAGACATTTCATCTCCTACCTGACATCATTTTACATTTAGGACTATCAACAATCCCAATTAAGTGAAAATATCTCCTAAAATGACAGTGCCCTGTGAGGGACTATTCTGTAATGAAGGATGATAAAATAAGAGTCTCTCTGCTTGCCTTAGTCTAATGGGAGAAATGCTAAGTTACCAACCAATCTCTTAAAACCTGCCCAAATGCATCAGATCTCATGACCATGGCAAGTTCAAGTCCATTAACTTTTTCCACTCCCCCAACTAAGCTCCTTAGACAAACACGCATCGTCCAGCGCTCCTATAACTCGGCTCCTTAGACAAAATTTTAAGCCCAATAATTTCGTTATTTTTGATTAAATCGAGAAAAAAATGGTTAAAATCTCAAATTCTATCATATTTTTCATATTTCTGTCGTATAACTCAAAAATTTGATTTTCCGTCGATATTTTAATAAATTTTTAATTAGCCCTTTAATTCGAATCTAATTCGAATTAATTAATATAATTGTGATCTTTCGACCCCCAAAAATTCAAGAATTGATTGTCCAAAGTTGTCCGACTTGCACTATCATGTTCCATATGCTATCAAAGAAGGTATGATAATTTAAAATAGCGTAAAGTAAAAAGTAAGAAAAAAAAAATAATTTTAAGGTAAGTTAATACATAATCCAACCAAACTGCCCATAATTTAAGCTAATTAAATAGCAGACACTGTAATTTAACCAAAGTCAAGTAAATTTAATTTAAACTAACATAAAGCGTTACTACTAATGCAGTAGCCAGTAGAAGGACAATATTGACCAAGTATATTTTCAGTTAATCTGATCCCATGCCGAGTAAACCTGTAGTTTATCATTGACAATGTATATCATGAATTATCTTACTTCATCGTTATTAAGATAATTAGGTTAACAAGTTGTTGCTAGGCAACTGCATCTCATTGCTTAACATAGTGTTATGTTATCTATGGAAGGAGAAAGTTGATATTTTACTACAAATTAGTTTATTTTCCGCTAAATTTGTCCCAATTGCTTTGCTGATAAATTTTAAATGTTTCGATATGGTATGTGATAAGTCCTGATTTTCAGTTTTAAGGATAATTTTGGTGGTAGCTTGGCTTGATGACAAAAGTTCTAGCATTTTGTGGGAAATGATAAGCTGGGATAAGTTTACTTTTAGTAATAAGGAATTTTGGCCAGATAAAAAGATCGACTCTTTGGAAAATATAGGATAAAGAAGTCTTTCTAAATCTGCTTGAAATTGGTTCTTTCTAGAGATATCACAAAAGATTCTTGGCGAAGGTTAAAGAAGAAAGACATTTCAAGAAAGATATGAATTGATGGTCGTTTAGGATAGGTTGACAAGGGAACAGTCGACATTTATGACAAATTTTGACTATAATAAGCAATGTAAATCAAGCACAAAATTAACAATTATTCCTTTCTTTTAACAAGTTGTAAGTTGTGAATTTTATAGTAGACTCTAATGTACCTAGGTTGATATATGGAGTTATATTATACCTATTACCAACTTTTAACACATAATCTATAGAAAATATCTATTTATGTGAACACAAACTATTTCAACAGAACAAAAGCCTATTTTTCCACCCTTTCACTTCTCCCGAGAAGAAATCCTTTCGACACAACATTGTTAACAATCGGAAGCGAAGCACACAACCAGCTTAAGTCGGTACACGCTTAGATTTACAAGGTAGAAGTGCAGTTTTGTGACAACTTTAATCTCCTACGTCCATCATGAGGATCTAATGAACAGAATTTTGGTTGTTTTCCGATCCTATACCTAATCGCCTTTACTTGTATCCGAATATAATTCTGTACACATATAGAGTTCCCATTGTACTTCTACAGTATTAATTAACTTTGAAATTGTTGGTGGTGCACTCCAAATGTCCATTGGTGTTTGCTCTTAACCATCTTAATAGGATTATTGTTGGAATTCTGGGTTCGAGTAAATCGAATTGTTAAAGAGGAAGAAGGGAAGAGGAGGAATTTACAAAGCTTCACTAGTAAGCAATTAACTGGTGAATTATAGTTTAAATATAATTTGCGAAAGAAAAACGAAATTTAGAGGGTTATAAATTCTTTTTGCAATGTCTGGTTGTCATTTTAACAATATTATGAAATCAAAAATAAATATTGGTAGAAAAAAGAAGATTGAAAGATGGAGAGATTTTGTTTTAAATTTTGATTTTTATATCAATGTACAAATTTTCGTTTAAATTAGATTTCTTAAAGTACTTTAAATATATATATAATTTTAATTTTTTATTATAATATAACAACTTTTAACATTCAGATTTATTTTTTCTCATAAAGCTTTAAAATTATTATTTATTGTAGACTGTCTTCTTAAGAGATAAAATATCATATTTATTCGTAAAAATATCGATTATTGATCGGTAAAAGGCCTTTCTAAATATCACATCTTTCAAGGCCTGTAAGGATATTAAAACCGATCGGTGTGGTAATCTCCTCTTTGTAATATTCTGGAAGAGAGCATTATGAGTCCTCCATATCAGACCATTTGCGAGATATCTGACAGGAGGTATCTTACTTGGGAACAATATAAGCAAAAATAAATCACGTGGTCAACTTTAATCCCCCGGGTACATTACCTGGTGATGTCCCCAAGTATGCTAATGCTTCAAACTATCATTAGGTGCACCACACGCAGAGAAGGAAGAAAAGAGATTGTCGTACATTATCTCAATTTTTTCTTTCCTTCCTTCGCATCTTTAAGAAAGGATGACAGATGACACCGCAACACTTTCACAAAAGAAGAAGACCAAGTTAAAAATTCCCCTCGGTTCGAGTATAATTTAGATGGGAATATATTTAATTTTTGCCGGATAAGTTTCTGTTTTTTTCCCCTTTTATTTATAAGAAGAAAGTTGAAAATTTGGGCGGAGTTCGATTATTGGAATGTGACGGAATGGCAATGACATGCACGAGAAGCTTACAACATTCTCCATCTGAAGAATGTAATCAACGTTCCATCAGATGACAAGAGAAGGATCAGCTATTTGTTCGCTGCGCTTTTACTCTCTCTTTTTTGTTTTTTGTTGTTTTTTTCATTGCTGCCACCGTTTTAGAAGTCGTCTTAACCCATGGTGACAAAAGGAAATCTTGTGTGTGAGATTGTCGTAACTGCTATGCCTTTTTCTTTTTTCCTTTTTTTATCAGTTGCTATATCCAGTTACTAGACTCTTCTTCCTTCCATGATGTAATTGGATATTTTAAGTAAGCAATTCGGTCGAATTTTGAAGCAAAGCAGATTAATTCCGGTAGAAAGTCTAGGCATTGCTGCTAGGAATTTTTTTAAAATATCAAAATGGGAACTGGTTAGAAATGCCAATAATAGAGTCATGTTCCGGTTCTAGAATTTTGATAGTTCTTTTATATCTTTAATATATATACTATCTAGGCATCGGATCTATTGCCTTTGTTTTCTTTATATTTCACCATTATTATCCTTTATTATTTTTAGGAATATTATTATTTTTCTTTACTTAATTCTAGAGTATAAACATTTTTCGTCTTCCATCTGATCTTATATTTTACAGAGACTTAATGCAGCACTCGCTTCGCTTATCATCACATCATCTTTTTTCTACTCTATAATAAAAAAATACAAAGCAAAGAGTAGTACCAATTATAAAATCAGACACTTAATTGATCTGTTTAGTGTTCTTGCAAAATCCCGTCTTGACATATAATTCAATTTGTAGAAGAGCACAAGTAGAAGGTCGGTCGGAATGCCAAAGTCCAACTGGAGATCGTCAAGGGTGAGTTCTATTCCTCGTTTCATTTTAAAAATACCACCGACACGAAGTCCAAATATTTCTTCTGAATTTACAGTCCAAACAAAAAATAAACCATCTCCACAGAGAATAAGTAAATGTAGGAACATTAATATAGTACTTCACTTTATTCCTAAATTTTGAAAATTGAAAAAAATAATAATAATGAAATAAAGAGCTTTTCTATTCCTGTGGAATTTTAAAGATAGAATGTATGACAAGTTGCATTTTTCATATTTGAATGTCTCATTCGCTTCCCCTTGTGGTAAACTTCGCATTATAGGAATATATTTTGGAAACACTTATTTGAGAAGTACTTCTCCAAATTACCTTTATTTATATTATTCTATATTAAGCTCTTTTCCCATCACAGTCTTTGTTTGACAAGAATATTTACCAAAATTCCACATCTCTAGATCAATTATTGATTTACTGCTTCCATCTATTCAAAGGAACCTTTCATATTACAGTAATCATTGAATGAAAAAAAATGGCCTTTCAATTTTTACCATTATTTATTGTAAAATTTGCTGAATTAATATTTTTATATATATATTTTTAAAGTAGTATTATTTGATAGTATTAAAGATTTTAAAAATCGCACAGGATATATTTTTGTCTTACAGTCCATCCATTCTTTTCAAACTAAAACTTCTTATACCTTTAATATCAACTAACCTCCCACACTTCAATAGAAAAGGAAAAAAAACCCTTAAACTATTTTTCCAAAACTATTGAAAGATAAACAGACACCAACGCAATAGCAATATTTTTTTATAATTTTAAATTGTTCGAAATTAATTTATATCTTATAATCTAAATTTTAACAAAAAATTTTAAAATTATGCTTTATTAATATTTCGCAAAATAAGATTTTTACGTAAAAAGATCATTATTAAAACTTGTAGTACTACTACTACAGTACTTTATTTCTTTAATCTTCTTACCGATTGCAGGTAGAAAAAAACTAAATTATAATCCAAGCCATTCTTTTGCTATTGATGATATAGTGTTTTTGTTATTTGATTTGTCTTCAACATCTTTTGTCTAGTTAATTATTTTCAACCAAAAATAGAATTAGTTTCAATCTGCTTGGACTTAAGTCATCTTAGATCTTGACTACAATGTAATTATGTCTTTGATTTTCCCCCAAGAGGAAAATAATTATTGTTAAGTGTCAACTGCTTCAGTTATTCTCTCTCATTTTATCTCTTTTTTTTTCGTCTTTTGTTTTCGGACTAATCTATTAAAATTAAATCCAATTTTTGAAATATCGAATTTGCCAATTCTTTAAAATAGTATTTTTTCCTTAATTATAACAATTCAATTTTTTTTTTTTATACATTATGCACAGCCTGTTACTTACCAATAAGTAAAACTTTATTATTGAAAAGAATTCCACGCTCAATATATTTATATGATATTATATCGGTTAAATATAATTTATCTCTTAATATTTAAAATAATAAAATTTTAACAGAGTAATAAAATTCGCTTAATACTATATATATATATATTTTTTTTAATGCTTACTCGATATTTCCGTCTTATAGTACAGCAGAAATGCACTAAATCGAAGTGAAAATTTTTTCTCTCGTCAGCAAACGAACATAAGTCAAATTTAGCATTAAATATGAATAAAAATTAAGCATAAAATTCAAAATTGATAATAGCCTACTGAACATATTATGTGTAAATATATGTCGAAGCCTACAGGCTTGCAGGCAACAACACGCGAGTAGAAAGCTCAATTCATTTTACACTGTTGTCATCCCGGCCTGATGGGAAGAACGTCAATTAGCTAGTGCAGCAGCAATGGGGTGCAAATGCCATCAAATACGGCTTGTGTGTCACGTGACGCCATTACACCACTCGTTCGTCTTTAGAAGGTGCAGCTCTAACATCTTGTGTCAGTCGCTAATTGTCTGTCGAAACCTCAGAGACTTTTTCTTTCGACTTCCAGAATCAGGTTTTTTTTTTATTCTTCTTCTTCTTCTTCTCTTCTCCTATCTTTCTACTAATTTGTCTTCTTCGGTTTTGTTCCACAAAGCATTGGCTTTGAGTAAAAGAAGAAAAACAAAAAAAGAAGAAAAGAAAGAAAATCCTTTTGATATTTCACACAAGTTAGTTTTTAAATGCAAATTATAAGATGTGATAGTTTTAGATTTGTTTATTTAGTTTATTGATTTTATTTTTAATTACAGTGGCTTCATTAAAAAAAAATAAAAAATATTTATTTTAATAAAATCTAAATTTTTTCTATATTTATTATTTTTTTTTAATGTTTTTTTTTAATTTCTTTATTATTTTTATGGTAAGCCTCTTGAAAAAATAACACGTTAAAAACTACTTAATTTTCCTCAAAAACTGCTTCATATTTTATAATTTTTTAATTTCGTGATTTATTTCCCTATTTAATTTTGTAAATTTTATTTTCCCAATTTTGTATTTTTCTTTCGATTTTTCTTATTGAATTCCTGAAATTTTATAATCATCATATTTTTTTTTTCTTTTTCCTTATAAAATTTTCTAATTTAAATTTTCTTATTCTTTTGTATCCTCTCGTCTAATTCTCTTCGACCTTCACGTTCATTTTTCTTCTTCTTTTTTTCTTCCGAATTTTAATAATTAACGAAAAGCTACTTTATCCGATATAATCTTCGATAATATCGAATATGAATCTTTCGATCGATATCAGAATATATATTTTTGTTATCCGCGTATAAATTTAACGAAGATAAGTAATTTTTAAGTAGCATATAATAATAATTTCGTTTACTCGATTATAAATCGGATAATTGAGCAAAACAAACTTCGTATTCCGAAACAGTAGAGAGAATATTTCGTTTCAATTCATTAAAAAAAAAAAATATTTTCTGCTCTCCAAATCACAATTGCAGATTTTGTTCGTCAGACTGCAATCGTTTATACTGTTCTTCATTCATGTTTATTGTACTTTATATTTGCTAGCTTACATAATGTAGATATCGATTATGCTATGCACAAAATGTATATTTCCATGCCAACGTTCAGATAAATATAATGTAATATAAAGCTGCACGAGTTTTAAATGTAGAGTGTAGAAAATAAGATTTATTACACTGTGCATTTTATATCTGAATTCATTATTAAGTACATATTATTTTTTAAACAAAATGTAAGCATCGGAAACTTACATTTAAAGCTACATAGGTATAAACTATTACAGTACTCGTTAAAAGAAATTTTACAATTTTAATGAAGGTAAACGGGGGGGGAAATCGTAATATCGTAAATTATTTATTTACATTTCACTTAGTTTAAATATTTAATCGGTTAACAGTTAAACTAATTTAGAAATCACGAAGAAGCGAAATAATATCAAATGAAGTGAACTTATATTTACTAGTTAATATTTGATGATTTGTTCTACTTTCCCCCTTCTAGATTCCCAAACTACAGTTCTATTCCATAAAGTTTCATTATCTACCATACGAATGGATTGTAGAGCGGAAAGAAGGAAAAGTAAAAAATAAAAAAGGAGAAATTAGTTCGGATTACAATTTCGATTCGCTTGTCTGTCAATTATGAGGTCTCTCAAAGGATTACAAAGCTAAACAAGCTATTTGCTAATGCACTTATTTGATATGTAAATAATTCCTAATTCTCTAAGCGTGTTTAACTGCTTGGATGTTACTGGCCATCCTCGACAGAGGACACGATATATATATATATGTATATTTTTAGAAAACTTTTAAAAAATCTAAAGTGTTCGGAATTAGCATCCGGTTAAAGTCAGTCATTAAAGCTTATCTTTAACAAGCAGGCTGGTGAAGAAAACTTGGAGATTTTTGATTCTTCTTTTCTTTCGCTCCTTATACATTACATTGACTTTACTCTCTTCACCCTCCATAAATTTTTCTTATTCTAGTGTAAATCACGCATGTTGAGTACTAGAAGATATTTGACTTTTTTTTTTTACTTTCTGTTCCAAAATTCGGAAAGGAATCACGAATGGATTTCATTTTCGTTTTATTTTTTACTCATTCTACAGCATTCTAAATATCGGATTTATTATCCATAAGAAGCTTTGATGGCGTAGCGTATCATACTTCTTCATTTAGACGAAGCAAAAATGCGAAAGGATATTTTTGAAGACATACCTTGCTACGAATAAAGCAATCTCAATAGGGCTATTCTGACTCAGATGTTCCAATCTCAGATGAATTTATCAAGAGAAGTAACTTGTCCCGAATGAATAGCCTCGGATGTATCGATTGTAAAAGCAAAGTAATTTAAGGGCCAAACAATTTAGCTCGTTATCGAAGAAGGCCCATTAAAGGTACAAAAGACCTCGATGCATCTGTCATAGATGTGTACACAATGATAGAAACACCCTTGTTTTAGATTTGGTAGTAAGAAAAAAAGGAAGCAAAGCAATGATGGATGAGTCACTACACAATAAGGTTGAGTTTTTCGATCTTCACCCCCACCAATAGCATTCTGGGTAATACTAGGTTAGTGCAGAGTGGATATGCATCATTAAACTGCGCTGATCGCTGTCGTGTTTTACATAGAAGCAACCAGCTTTGTTGTACTCGCCATTACTGCACTTTTTCCTCTTTAAAGGGATGGCTATTGTTGGTGAAAGAATAAATAAATGATATCCTTATAAGAGAATTCGTTCCGTGCTGTTTTTCTAGATTTTGAGAATTGATAAGGGGATCTTAAGACTTCCTTTCTCGTATATTATCCGGGAAAAAATAACTATTCTCTTCTGCAAAAATAAGAATATTTCTTTCTTGTTGTTAGGCCGTACAGTAAAACAAACTCGATGTTTCGTGTGTAACATTTCTTACAGCTAGATCTGCATTTTCATCTTAAAAAATGGGATGTCACAGTTCGGAATAAATATTATTCTGAATTTAAAAAGAAATATTGTTCTACAATATTAAGGATATGTTACTAAATATATATTATGATAGTCAAAAGTATTTATTTACATAAAATCTTAGTTTATTTAAGACACAAAAAAAATCTACAGTACGTAATTAAAAATCAGAAATTTTTTCCGAACGTTTTTATAAATTATTGGGCGGAGTGTAGGTAGACATAAAAGCTGATTCACATGGCAATTGATTGATCCTGGAAGATTTGAAAAGAATCAGATAACGTATCGCTACTGTCTTATTACATGGTTGTAACATGGAATGAAATTACTCTCGTATTGGATTACGGTTCAGGATATGTAAACAATCATCTCTTTACTTCTTTAATCATTTTCTCTTGATACAATAATTTAGGAGGGGGGAAATTCTTTTTTTTTTTATTAAATTCGTTGCTTTGCTTTAATTGATAATGAGGTAGGGGAAGATAATTAGGGAGTAGGAAGGAGTCACGCAGCATGTGATAGAGACATCAGCCTTCATTGTTGCCTCTTGTCCTCTACATGCTCCTTTTGTAGGATAACAATAGATGTATGGAGAGAAGTGCTGCTGTTGTCTTACAATCGAAAAAAAAAAATACATTCTCTCTCTCTCTCTCTCTCTCTGCCAAGAGGCAATTAAGCACACTACTGAAAGCATTCATAAAAATATAAGAGAAAAAATGATGTGAAGCGAACCGGAAATGAATTTACTTATCGAGATTTTGAGTAAAATTGTTCTTTGTGTATTGGGCGGAGGTATGAATTTTCCTTTGTACGTTTTGATATTTAGTCAAACAAAATGAAAATGGAATAGCAATGCCGTCTAACAGGCTAGCATTGCCATTAGTGGGCAGAGTGTAGGTGTTCATTTATTTACATTTTGCAGTGCGGTTATATGACAAAATGAACTGAAATTATTCAATATTGATTAAATATCACAGAATTCGAATAAAATATTGTATGTTATTTCTTTAAATATATTAGTCTCACTAATTTTAATGAGTACCTCTCTTCAATAAATATAAAAGCTGAATTGATTTTGTTTGTGCTTGTCTGAAAACATGCTTAATAATTTACTTAGGTTATCAATTAAACCATTGCAATATAATTATCGATATTACATATAATTTTGTAAATATTATCGTTGGTAAGAGTAATTTTAAATGTGTATATCAAACTGAAAGTAAGCGTAGACTTAATGGTTAAATCAAACATAAATTTGAAAGGAGCAAATTTGTTAAATTTTTTACATAGTAAAGTTTCGGGTGGTTCATTGGTATAAAAATAGAAGCAACATAAATCGGACGGGAGCAGAGACGTTTTGCAATTTTATAACAGACCAATAACAAATTGAGAAAGTGGATTTTATATAAATATAAGTAAAAAGCCTGAAGAAGAAGAAAAATTGCTAAAGGTAAAAATAGTAATTACTATGCTTATTGCTTTCAACCGACCGATACTTTAGATATATTGCTTGCAATTTCGATTCTGATCCAATGGAATCTTCTGTAATAACTTCCATACTTGCTTTGCTTCTACTTTATACTTTGCTGCACTTTTTCTTTCGGCAGGTGAGTTTTTTCAAAGTAATTATATTTTGCCCCTCTGCTATCCGAAACTAAACTTATTAAATTGAAAAATATAAGGTTTAAGAACTTTTTTAATTTTGATCCTTTATTATATTTATTTTTTTTTTTACCTTTATCTTTTGGTGATGTATACATAAAACGGTTTCTACTTTGAAATATTATGTTGTTTATATCTTATTTTATATTGTGCCATAAGAAATTCTATGGCTTGTTTTTTGTTTTAACTGAAAACTTTTTTCTTTCTTGTGATAGATAAAAATCGTAAATTATTGAAAAGAAACTCCATTTTATAAAATTAAATACTTTAGTGATTTAAAAATTCAAAAAAATTTATATTCTAAATGGGTCCGAATTTTTATTTTGCAGCTTTAGGAATGTTTAGCATTTTGTTTAGATCTATATCGATGAATACTTTCGTATTTTTAGTATGTAGTGAGCTATTAAGCTTGCGGAAATTTTAAACGGACTTAATACAGAAATAGGCGAGAGATAGTTATTTGGAAACCCAGTTTTGGACGAAATCGCTGATGCTGTAGTCATATCATCATTAAATTCTGTAGTAATCTCAGACAACATGCTGCTTGCTACAAATGTTGTAGGAAGTTGTCGTGACGAAGATGGATTTATTTCTAAAGCTGTGACGAATTTGTAATTCTGGAAGTGGATACATTTGTCTGAAGCAATTGGCTTCAACTGCTTTTCCGCTCTGTCAGACACGATTGTAAATTTAAATCGTAGTTTAATCATTAACTACCACCCTCTTCCGTTTACAGAATCAGGTAAGTGGAAAACGGAAATTGTTCTAACAGAAACTATCCTTTTCTTGACACGTGTTTAGTGAAATAGTAATTGATAATTTTGTAATGTTAGAAAATAAAAGGTTATTTCTAAATGTATTGCCGAGTAAAGAACATCATAAGCTTTTATATATTTATAGAAAGCCTAATTTAGATCTCAAATAGGAGCCAACAAACAGCTTTAAAATTACTTTCCTTCTAGTAATTTGTTACAAGAAAATCCGTAATGTTCTGTTGCAAAGATTATTGGACGGAATATTTCTTTAACATTCTTGGAGAAAATTAATAAAAGAACTAAGTCCAATACCTACGGAAATATTCTATTAAAAGAGAGATTTTTTGGGATGGTAATCAGTCCAAATAAAAGAGAAACGAAACGTAAATTTAATGTAAAATTTCTGGCTAATTTCAAAATTTGGTTAAATAATTTAAACCTTACTCAATGAACAAATTAATGTACGAATTTATCAAAACTTATCTCACGAAAGAAGAAAGCAAAACAATTCGATTGATCCAATTTTCTTTATTTTTTACAAGTTGTTAAACTTTTTTCTTCTTACAAAAGAGCCAATCTGATGATAACAATTATGATCATGACACAGTCATTACTGTTATATACAAGGATGGTGTCTATGTAGAAGCTGGACTTCTGGTGAAAAATAATCTGCATGTTCACTCATCGACCAGATGTCTGTCTCCTTTCTAACGCGTCAAGTAATGTAGCCATACTTAAAAAAACCCGCTGAATGAGTAATACTAGTGTAGTGGGGCGAGTTATCGATTCTCCCAGATTTACAAACAAAAGCAACTGCTAAAAACTCTATCTGCATAGCTAAGGTGCATAAATACCTTTACTCTACTGTACATTAGATATGAACAGCTATGGGGCCGTCTGGCCTACTCCTCTCACCTTTCCGCCCGCTAACGTCAGGCATGGCATATCGGAGCTTCTCCCAAAACCTTTTCTCCCCCCAGTGAAGTAAAGTTCCTGATTTACAACAGTCCTTCAACTCGGGGTCGATGTCTCTGGGGGAAGTACCGCAGAAGATGAGGATCAACTTACTTCTACAAGTCCTGAGCATGTTGTGCTGTGTAGATTTTGGATCATAGCGGCTCCATTCCGTTCTGAGAAAGTTCTCTGAGAGTAGTATTATAATCCTTCTACTACTCTCTATCGCTTCGAAAACCGCGTCTGCTAAGTAACCACCTGAAGGCAGGTCACGATAGTGAAGGCACAATCTATAAGGTGGCTCACCATTTTCGAGTTCTGAAGCCAATATTTCGCTGACAAACACTTCGTCCTTTTTACTGTAGGAGAGAAAAGCATCGAATAGCTTCTCTTCTTGGTCCCTCTCTTTAAACAGGCGCAGGCCATAACGGGTATACATCCACCTGCTAACTCGTCTTCTGTAGGCGCAGGCTACGATTATTACGAAAAGAAGCAGAGCGAATATGGATGCTATTACAACAACAATCGGCATAAAATCTTGCGACTGTAGAGTTTGAACGTAACTGGTGGCAGTATAATTGGTGCAAGTAGTAGTATTGAATTCTACTAGTGCTACGCTAGTGGTGTCATTATAGAAGCATTGAAGATCTTCTAAATCAGCAATTTCTTGTTCTATGTATTGCAACCAGTTGGAGAAATCCTCCACGAAATCGCACCTACATAACCACGGATTATGTGATAGTCGAATATCTCGTAGTTGTCGGTTCAGCCGCAGCTGCCACACTTGAAACTCTGCCAGGAAATTGTGGTCAAGATACAATATCTGTAGCGATTTTAAAGAGGAAAAGGTGTTGTTGGAAACGGCAGTTAGATGGTTATAGGAGAGATGCAATTCTCGCAAGTTGACCAATCTCTCGAACTCGAAACCGTGCAGCATCACTAATTTATTGTTTTGTAGATATAGCATCTGCAAAGATTTCAGTCCGTTGAAAGTTCGATTGTTGATTATGTGAACGTTGCTATGATTAAGAAAGAGCACTCTCATGTTTTTCCTCCCTATGAAAGTATGGCTGGACAGTGAAGGAATATCATTACCATCCAGATAAAGTTCTGTTACATCCATAGGTATCCTTCTAGGGACTGTAGTATGTGCGCGACTACTACAGTCAACTATATTGGTGTTCCAACTCTGATCGTAATAGCAGGTACAATGCTCCGGACACACCATTTCGCAATCACAAGCGTCGAATTCACAGCAATGGCACAGAGCAAAGCAATGGCTCTTATAACGACACAAAAATTGGGAAGAATGTGTCTTAACTAATGAAGTCACTACTTTTCGTCTTGTAAACGAAAGCTGGCATACAATTTCTTCCAAGTCTACCATTCTAGGATATTGACGAGAACCATCCAGAGAGCCAATCCTTTGTAACCATTCCATACTGCAGTCACACATATAAGGATTACCGGATATGGAGAATTCTGGGAGAGGCTTTCTGCTCCTCACTTCTGTCAATCGAAATGCATTAACTTCCAATGTTTGGAGATGGTTTCTGGTCAAATCCACTCGTGTCAGATTGGGTTTGCCCATGAAGGTGAAAGCATGGATAGTTCTAATATGGTTATTATTCAAATAAACTATCTCAATGCCATTTGGAAGAGAAGAAGAGTCGATTTCCAAAATTCTATTGAAGGAAGAATCTAAAGTTCTCAGCTTTAATACATTCTCCAATTCAAAGTAATTTCCTAATGCTTCGATTAAATTTTGATGAATATCTAGCCATTGAAGACCTATTGGCACGAGGGCATAGTCAAACCACGTGATGCGGTTAGCAGATACATTAAGCATCAAAAGATCATGCAGATTACTGAAGAGTCCATTGATATCTGTGACGTAATTAGAATCCAGACGAAGTGCATGGAGTTCCGGCACATCATCGAAAGTACCCTGCTCCACCATGTGGATCATGTTATCTGCCAAATTAAGGATCCGAAGAGATGGCAGATCACTAAAAAATCCTTTTGATAAATTTCCAATCCGATTATCCTGAAGGATTAAATTATAGAGATGCTGCAACCCACGATAAGATGAGTTACGTATGTTTGTAATATTGTTACTACTTATATCAAGGCTTCTTAGAAACTGTAAAGAATGGACGGCTGATGGCACGCTCCTTAATTGGTTTTTGCCTAGATTAATCTCCATGAGATTAGTACCATTTCTGAACGCCTCTTCATGTACAGATTCAATGGAATTGTGATCCAAGTAAAGTATGTTTAGGACATGCAACCCGCTGAGAGTAAAGATGTCGATATGGGTGAGGCGATTATGACTGAGCATTAAAGTATGCAGGTTGTAGAGTGAAGCAAATGCATTATCACCTATTGAGCTGATCTGGTTATGATGTAGTTCAAGAACTTGCAAACTATAGAGAGAACGAAATGTAGAAGCGTCAATATAGGTCATCTTATTATGGCTGATGTCTAACTTTATCAGACGTATTAAGTCTACAAAAGTATCAGGTCCTAACCAGTGACTGCCTAACTCATTGTTGCTCAAATCGAGGATTGATAAGTGCTGGAGACCTGAGAAAAGCCCAGGAGGAATGACGCTAATAGAATTATTCTGTAAGTAAAGTTCCACTAATCGCTCACTTTGCTGTAGCACCTGAGGTGGAACAGCTACTAATTGATTGCTAGAAAGATATAATATTTCTAAATTCTTCAAACCTTCGAGAGCCAACTCTTCCGCGCGAGATATATGGTTATTCTGTAGATTTAAAACGGTCAGTTGCTGTAAAGAAGTAAAACCTTGGTTGGTTAAAACCTTCAGAGAGTTATAAGATAGATCTAGTTCTGTTACTCTTAGTTGGCAGTGTCCTAAATCTTTCAAACTCAAACTGTGCACGTCATTGAATCCATTATAACTGAGATTCAGAAAAATAAGATGATTTAAATTACAAAAGGTGGATGGAGGAAGAGTAACAATATTATTGTGACTTAAATCTAATTGCTCCACTTTCTCGAGTTGAGAGAGAGCTCCAGGGGAAATGGCAAGTATCCTGGAATCATCCCAATCCCTATTGTAAGTGTTTATAGTGAGATTGACCAATTGGCGTAACCCACTTAACACGAGAGGTGACACTTCCTGCAGTTTACACTTGTATATCAGCAAAGTTTTTAACTCTTTTAGGTGTTCGAAAGAATGGTTGCTTAGAGAACTATCGAAAAAGACATCTTCACAGGAAATTATCAGCTGCACGGTATGGTCAGGCTGGATAAGGCTAAAGTTGGTATTGTCGAAGAGGCCGTTAATGGTTTTCAGATTGCACTTGAGTGCCACGTCATTAGAAGAAGGGTCGACGATCTTCCAGGAGCAATCTTCTGGTGCTAAGTACCTGACGGACAGGACTGTGGTTAAGAGGGTGTATGCAATGAGACTCACCTTCATGGCTAGCCCTGTCAGGTCCTGCCATCGTGCAAATGGAACGTGGCACTTCCACATGTCCTTGTGGATCTGATGTGCACATCCATGCTGTTTGTCACGAGAATCCACCGGCGTGGAAAAGACCACGTAGCCAGGAACTGAAAAAGAAATAAAAACTAAATTAGATTCACAAAATTATGTAAGAGAACGACTCAATTTTAATTCAACTTCAGTCTTTAGCTTATCTATTTATAGATAGTCTTGGAATTTGTAACTCTCCTTCCGTCACCCCTTACAAAAGAAGAGTTTAATTTGATGATTTATAAATGACTGGATCGTTATCTAGATACTCGCAGAATCTATATTTATAGATATGTAAGTACCGTAATTGGAAAAGAATCCCCAGTTGTCTAATCTATTTCTGATATATTTTTATATCAAACACACCTGAAACTTTATATCTAAATATGTGTTTTTAATCTATAAAATTTATCCATATTTAACTTGAATTATCATGAAAGTTCGCTTTAAAATTAGAAAAGTTCATCAAAACATTCAAATTGATATCTACTGTACATGAAAATTATCAGTTTGAACACATCCGTATCGTGTATCATTTATAAAAAGTAAATTTTGATATCTATAACAGTTAAAGTACTTTATGACTATGTTCCAGATGTAATACAACAGAATAATTACTTATTTCTAATAATTTCATGTTTTAAATAAAAAAAGAAACATTATCTGCAATCGATAGACCTATATCTTACATATCACATAATTAAGATAAATAGACAAAAACTTTCAGATATATTTAACTATATTTGATATAAATGAAGATATACACGATGATAACTTTGGTTAATTTATTATTTACTAGATCTAGATAATGAACGATTTTAAAATTAATATTCTCATGATGTCATCTATAAATAAGCCCATTTAATTTCGATAATTTCTCGTAGAAAGATATTATCTCAGTTTTGGATGATTGCTATATTATTATCTGAACATCACTGATAAGTATAAATTTATCTAGATAAAAATATTAAATTAATCTATAGATAAAAAACTATGAACATAAAGATATCGTAGATTTATCATTTTTATTTATTTATATTATTCCATAAAGATATTAGATTATGTTTTCTTAATAAATATGTAAATTCAAGAAAATATACAGCTCTCTTCCAGAATACAAATTAATATGCTGTATAAAAATTCACCACCATTGAAGTTGGCATATGTTTGTGTTTATATTCTACACGAATTCTGATCTTCTAATTCTTCGGATACCCATAGGAAATGTTAAAAGTAGATTAAAGCGAGTCGTTTTAAATAAAAAAAGAAAGATAAACTCTTAACAAAATTCGAGTAGAGGTAAAGATTATCGAATTTTTGTTTGTATCTCATCGATTGAAAGCAGTCGGTAGAAAACTGATATCTTTATCAGACATCAGATGGACACCAACGTCAACTTATCTCCATTTCTTACCAAAGAGAAGCAAAGAAATTATACGTCAGCGCTGTATATTTCTGTAACTTCTGTCATCTGTCACCACCACTTTTTTAAAAAGCAAACATTCCGATTTATAAATATTATAAAAGTTTTGTTCCCGAGCAAAGGCATTTCTTTCCTTCTAAAGTGTTGTACAGCTCTGCTTTTCTCTGTCCCTTCTCCCTTCCACCCAAATCACCTGTTGTAGTGTCTTATGGGCTGTACTCCTCCCTTTAGGCTGTTGTTAACGAGCCTGTTATCTATACACGGTGGGCTCAACTAGTGACAAAAACTCTTACGAGCCTTTCTCTAGAGAATTGTTAGAATATATATGCTCAATATCTACTTCGTGGTGTAAAGCTTATAGCGACCCTTCAATATCTTCATAGATTGATTTTTGAGAAGTTGCAAAACCTCATATTTTTAATAAAAATAGACAAGTTGCGGTTGGGAAGAGAAGCCCCCGTACTTAACAGTGCGCAAGATGACAAAATCGATAATAGAGTTTTGCAGAAAAACTGACGCATTATAGTTCTACTTATCTTCACTCGGGGTAAAAAGAAAAAATAGGAGCAGAGCTGACATTCCATCATTGGCGAGGGGTCAAAATTCTTATCTCCTAAATCACGTCTAAAACCCAGTGCAGATGGAGAAGCTCTTCACTAATATTGGATTCTATTGTAGAAGGGGAGTAAGGGAAGGCAAAACCTAATATTTCTCCTCGTCTGCGCCTTAGGGGCTGGTTAGGTGTCTTTACTGTAGAGGAATAGTCTTCTTTACTTTTATAGAGCGATAAGGGGAAAAATGAATACAGACTCGGGGCATGACGAGGATATTCATGTTCACAGCTGGCTGGAAAGATAAGCAGACATCTGCCCCGTCTTCTGGCGAGTACCGCCTTCAGATAAAATCAAGCAAAGGACCAGTTTTACCAGTTCTGACCCACGTCTACCCTCTGGCAACACCCTGTCACGGTCTAAACGCGTTTAGAGCTTTCTCTGGTCTTCGGTCAGTGCCAACTGGTCAATTTGCGATGCTCTGCCGAGCTACTGTTGAGATGCCCGTTTTGGTCCGAATGTAGCTCTAGGGGTCTACTTTATTCTGAAGAAATACCGCTCTCCTATATACTTATAGAACTGTTTTATCCAATTGTACGTTTCTGTGTATTCACACTGTAAACCTTACAAAAAGAAGAGTAAGTTTGACCGGTAATAAATACGCACGACTACCCAAAAGAATAAATATTTTTGTCAAGTCAATCCATTCAAACGCTTTACTACCTCGTTAAGACATCAAAACCCGCAAGCAACAACTGTATAAGTGCAATTCTACTAATCCTCTAGATCCTCTGTCATTAATCTCTTTTACATGTATTAAAGAAGCTAAGATAAACGGAGCGTTAAAAAAGTGGATGAAAATACTGTAATTCTTCGTCAGAATCACATTCCAATTTGCAAACCTTCTGTCCGCTATCTCGATAATCGCAGCTTCACTCATTAGCGAGTTACATAATCCTAGTAAATCTTCGCTAGTAACTGTTTATCATATCCGAATTAATCTCTTCTACATATGATTATGGAGTCGAGCCGCATTTACACATTTTCCTGCCTCCAATCACGTGACTCGGGGAAAAAAGATCTTTCAGAAGAGAGATAGAGAAAGGGAGGAGAGTGAACGAAGTGGAGTGCTTTACTAGTTCGCTAAACAATACTTTATCTAGATAGGACTCATAAGCGTTAGAAGGGATTTTAAAAGCTTACTTTGCAGCGTGTAGAAGTGCAGAAGATAGAAACAACGATCTCAACTTCTTTCTTTAACGATTTGTGTATTATTTTTCCCATAATTTTAAACTTTAACCGGGATTATTTTGATGTAGATGGGCTAATTAGTTTTATTACGGGCGTAATAAAAAGATTTTATTATTGAGGAAGCATTTTTATTGCTTTAGTAGCATCATTTGAATTATTTTTCTATTATGAATGCAAAAAAATACAATGCATTAAAGAAATTTAAACCTGTATAATGCGAACTTCGAGAATGACGCGCGAAGATTCTCATTTGAAGTTCTGAGAGATCAAAAATGTTCTGGAAACATTTATATAAATCTCATTGAATATCTATCTGTTTTAGTTTATTAGCGGCATAGCTTTTGCATCCTATCAAGCATGTATGAGTCATTAATGCTAAATAAATCAATGCAAAACTCATAAATAGCTCGTTAATTGTGGTTGTGTTGCAGAATAGCGTGTAATGCATTCAGTCACGTGGTAGAGAATATCCTAATTAAAGGCTGATTACAGCATTCATGTATATTTATGTAGTGTTGACGTAATCGCGTTACTTATTATATATATATATATATATAGCTATAAACCTTTATTAAGTTTAACAAATTTGTATGTGACAATTTAATCATTTTTCTATGCATTTCTTAAGCATATTTTCCTTTTAAAAATGGATAAATGGCAATTTTTTCTTTCTTCTATGCGTGAGAAATGACACGAACTGTAGAATAATCGAAATAATGAAAATGTCATTCGACGTAAGATTATAATATTCATATAAATATGCACTACATAACGCTGCTATTTCTCTTATGCAGAACAGAACGGAAAGCGAGAGAAATGTTTTAATTTATTACATCATAATTAAAATGTTCTCTAATCGATTTAGTCGGGACATGGATTTTACAACTTGTGACGTAACCGTACCAGAAGGTTGACATGGAAAGAAATCGAATAATAGGTGACACGTTACAGGCGAAAGAGACAAAGACTGTGACGAAATCGACGGATTTTGTTTTTTAATTTTTTTCTAAATATGACCTCAGACAATTGGTATGTATTCAAAAATTGCAGCGTCACTTGTTTTTAAATTTGTCAAACGAACCGTGTTAAAAATGACCGTCAGCGGCCAAAAAACGCGATTAATAATTTATCACATCACAATAAAATATCGGAATCAATTTTGTTACATCACGAAACGGACGCCGAATACACAGAATCGTGAAATCGCGTGAACGGCCTCAAATGCACGATATCCTTTTATGACATCACAGTACTATATTTATATATACATATATAAAAAAAATCTTTTGTTTAATATTTTTTAAAAGAGATTACACCAACGAACAGTTTATGATAATAAGGGATGATGACGTACAATAATTCGAAAATGTAGTGGCTCGAATATCCATTTATCCCATACTGAATGACAGACTATTCATTTAATTCATTCTAAGTTAACGAAGGTTAACGATCAGAAATGTAAAACAATCGATTGTAGAGGCGCTTATCGTGACAAGTAAGAGGTCTGGTAGAATACTAAATATGCTGATTTGAAAGTTGAAGCTTCATCAGAGAGAAGGTAACAACCACTCCTTCAGGATGACGTTTGCAACCTCTGCTCTTCTAAATTAGTTTATTCTATACTAAATGCTCTTCAACATTTCTAGACGTCTGGCATTCTGAAGTTTCGATCACTACTCTTCCAAACTCATAAGAGAAATGTCTATTGGCATTTTTTACACTATAATAACCTTAGGTGACATTGCAGTCCTCCCAGTAGGACATTTGTCCACTGTGCTTGACAGTATGGGTCGATGTTTGGGGGGAGTATTACAACACCTGCTGATTGGTAGTGAAGTAAGTTTCGCTGCTGTAGCACATTCCACCTAGACGTGAATCAGCTATTTAGATGGTCATATGTATCATTACGAGGTCAGAGATATACAGGTTTTGAGATGAGTAATGTTTTAAAGATCCTCCGCGTTATTCTATCGAATCGGCTAACTTATTTTTAATGCTGTTTACTTCTTCCTTATAGATGATTTCCGGATTAATGGAGTCACAGAACAGAAGACATTTATGCAGTATCGTCTACGACAGAACAAACG
The DNA here is from genome assembly GCA_000484575.1 of Olivierus martensii. Classification (NCBI taxonomy): domain Eukaryota; kingdom Metazoa; phylum Arthropoda; class Arachnida; order Scorpiones; family Buthidae; genus Olivierus; species Olivierus martensii. The sequence goes on along the minus strand of AYEL01089467.1, from coordinate 71,055 downwards.
ACTGTGCAAATTGTTTGCAAATCACAAAAAAAAAAAAAAAAAAAAAAATTTTTTTTTTTTTTTTTTTTAATGATACGGCGACCACCGAGATCTACACTCTTTCCCTACACGACGCTCTTCCGATCTCGTTCCATGATTATTAAGAAAACTTCCGTGTTTTTGTTCGTAGAAAAACTATTTTAACCCATGAACTTGTAGAAATGAAGAAGAACATTGTTTGCAGAAACCACACCTAAAACGATTTCGAGTCCAGCCGAAAAATACGTCACCTGAAAAATGTAAAAGGCGAGCTTCTATCTCCAGCATCAATCTGTAAGAAAGAAACAATAGTAGGCCTAAATCCAGAGGATGCACGGGTCACTGACCAGAACCTGTTACTGAATAACAATAAAAAAAACTCGATGAAAAAGTGTATAGAATAAAATTGTATATACAGTATTTTTTTTAACAGGCTGAATAATCTGAAACCCCTTTCTATTTTTATTTTTATCTATGGTCTGGAAAATAAAATTAAAGTCAAAGTCTGTTAAATGCTAAAATATTTATCAGCCGAAAGGTTTAATATATCCGAAAGTGAAGAATATAAATGTATAGTTGTTAAAGTATCTATTTTTTATTGTTAGTCTATAGGGTCATTTTCTATAGCATCAAATGCAGTCAAACCGATTTAGACCAAAATTGCAATATAGCCGAAACCCATAAGTTACAAACTCTACAAATTTCCACAAAAATAGCTCCTGTAGATAGGATGGTCAACCAGAATGCATTATTCGATAAAGTTCTTCCTAAAATTATATATATTTCACCCCTCTGCAAAAATAGACTCATTCGGTTTTATTATAGGAATAAAAAAATAAAAGATAACTATGGATTAAGAATATAGGAATGAAGTTAAGTTGTTTTAAAGTTCTTGTTACTCTGACCAAGGGAGGATCAATGCTAATGAATCAATAAGAGCCAACTTAAAGGAAATCCTCTAAAAAATTTCCACCTCGCCAGCCCTTTTTCATCCCTTGTAAGGACTGCTATTGGAAAGAGCACCTTCCTCCCTCCTAAAAAATATTCACCTACTAAATATAACTTAAGAGCCCACCCAGGAGGACGTCTAGGATTTTGATTTATCATCGTGTAATTAAATGCACATTTTTCATTTTACTTCACTCATATGAGCCTTACACTGCTTCTTTCTTTTTACTTTTACAAATGGGAACGTGCAGAGATTAAGGGAGATTTTCTCCAACAAATCTGGATTAAGTGGAAGTGTGTTCAGTCACTAAGATCATTTGAAAAAGGTAGAGGATATCAGTTTAGTTGTTGGAGCGTGTAATGTGCTGACTATGCTGCAAAAAAAGGTGCAATATGGGATACAACTGGATAGTAATGTTATCTTTAGTACTGTAGAAGTACAGTTATTGGACCATCTCGTGTCATTATCGTTTGTGAAGAAGTACAAATCGATAGATGTGTAGCACAACCCGCAAGAAGTCATTATTACCAGATCTAGAAGTAATTAAAGCATGCAAAACATACAAATCACCAAAATGGAATTTTGATATTGTAACATGTGTTTTGAGTTCCTTTTTTTGTTACCTCGATAGATTTTTTTTTCGGTTGAACATTTAATTAGAAATTCTTTACGTTGCAATTTTGGACTTTGTTAGATTAGAATTTATCCTTTAGAGACAGTATTATGAAAAAAAAAAAAAGATTAAATATTTAATTTTGAAGAAATTTCTAGATTAATCAAAAGTTATTGTTTTATCACGCTTAACTAAACATATAGTGTTAAGCAACAAAACATATATTGTAAAAAACTTCTTTTTTTTTAAAGGTAGTTTTTTGTAAAAATTGAAAAATGGTTTGAAATTCTATACTTTATCAAATTTCGAATCTTTATTTTAAAAGTTTAGCTACTTTCTAAAATAGAATTTTATTCCTTTAGGGCCTTCCTTTAGGATATCAGATGAGTATTTTTTATCAAAGATTCTTTTTCGGATGGACGAAAAAAAACAAACTTAATTGGTATTTGTGTCGAATCCGTGAAGATTTTATAAATTTGCCAAGGTAAAAACTTTGATTAATTTTTCTTAAAGTATTGTTATTAGATTACATCGTACCCTTTAGGATATTTAACAGATTAAAATTTATGTTATTGATAGAAAATATTCTTTTATTGCCGAAACGTTTTATGATTTTATCTTTTTTTCCCCTCTCCCTCGTTATAAAATATTTTATGAATATAAAATAGTCTTCGAATTAAAACTTATAACTTTTCGAAAACATGAAAAATTAACGCGGTTCGTGGAAAATTAAAAAAAGGAAAACTTCTGTATGCAGTGTCTTTAAACATAAATCTGTTCTGTTTCCGTTGCCAACGTCCTTCTCTGAGATATATTTTATTAAACATGGATGTTGCATGGAAAGAACATGCTTTAAAGTATTAAAAATATATTTTTCTCCAATTCATTTTATATGGACTATTAAACTTAATTTCGTTAAGATCTTTTTAAATTTTTAAAGAAGCTTTACATTATAAAACCGGAGCAAATAAAAATATAATATATAGTTTGTATATACGTAGATTTAGGCTATTTTCGAAACTTCTATATATCAAAATATATTTTATTCAGTAAAACGATATATATTTTGATATATCTTTATTGAGCTTTAAATATTTATATTTCGGTGTTGTGAATATATTTGCACTCTTTTTTTTTTAAAAAAAATATTTTTAGGCGATATCTTTACCAAAATATTTATCTATCTACATTAAAACGAACTCTTAAGAAATCTTCAATTAGTAAAATATGTGCTCACGGTTTAAAATATTCGCAATATTTGTAATGTTTTTTTTAAGGCGGAAGGAAAATCTTCGTGGCTTTTAGAATATTAAAATTTCTTTATTTTTCTGGTTTCTAATATATCAAATGTCCGAAAAGGTTTCTGCAAACAAATGAACGTCTTAATTTAATGTAAGGGAGAATGCAGCAGTAATTCGTTTACGTCATCACAATCCAGTGAAAGCTACTTGATCAATCTTTAATTAAAGGAACAATACTTAAAAACTAATTAGGTCTAAGTCTTTTAATGATGTGCCTATCAGCCATTTGATTGAACATCTCTTAAAAGATACCAGATCATTGTTTTCCCAAAAAGGAAGAAAGTGAAGATGCTTTTATCTATTAATACATTGAGGGGATCTCTCGAAAAATTATTTTTACAGTAATTAAAATAATTTCCAGGTAAATTTGACATTCTTAGGGAAACTTCTCGAGTGCTAATTAAATTGATTTTAATTCGATGATTTTCACAAACTTATTTAAATTGCTATTTTTATCGTTTCTTTATTCTGGCTATTCCAGCTATTTCTCCAATTCGTTAACGATCAAATAAAATAAAAATGTGATACTTTCGTTCGGTTGCCATTTTTTTTTTTTGTCGAAAATTAAAATCTTCATTGCCATTAACATAATTCGGCCATCTTATTGTTATAAATTTTTTTAAAATTTATTATTACTGTTCAGTTGATTTTTTCTAATATATTCAATTGCATTTAATAATTCTATTGTGATTCTCTTCCTTTCACTGTATTTTCCTTTACTTCTCGTTAATTCAATTACCATTTTTATCTTTCAGATGAAAAACCAGCTGTTTCTCTAACCAAAATCATGTTAATGGTTCAATTGTTCTCTGGAATTATTTTAAGATTAGTAACTTGAACTATTATTAACCATACACATATTCAGTTACACCATTTGTACTTACATTGTTTTTGTTTCAACAACATTCTTTAATTTGTATCTCTCTGTTATCATTTTCCATTACTCTTTTCTCGGCCGAATCGACATTTTGTACTGTTACTTTGTTCTTGTTGTAGTTCAATTGCCATTTTCTCTTTTGTTCAACTGGCAGTTAAATTGGTACTTTATTATCATCCCACTTAAATTGCCATTTTTCAATTGCTATTGTTTAAAAAGGTAGTTAACTTACCATTTTTCCTTTTCCATTTTTATCAATGTGCTAGCTTAATCTGTAATTTTTTTCTTTTTTCTTCTTCATTTTTATCTTTTATTCAAACAATAATATTTTTTATGATTAAAAATGATAAATATTCATATAAATTTAAATTGTGGAAGTAATAACATTTTAATTTTGTCAGTTTTATTTAATTTCCGTATTCTAAATTTTCCCTCTTAATAAAATAAGTTTAAAATTTACATAAAGCAAATATTACGCTTTTTTTGTTAACAAATATTTACATCAGATTTTGGAGAAGTCACTTCGAGAGTTGAATATTTACAACCAGAAAGAAGTTTTTATATATCGACTTTCGCCGAGTCCAAACAAAGATTCGTTAGAAGTTACCACATCCAATTACCATCAGCGTTGTCAACATTTGTCTAAGCCAAATTGCGGCTTTAACGGCAAACAAAATAAAACTTTATTCGGTTACAACTGCAACAAACTTGGTTGTGAGGTTTTAAAATTCATTTTCTATAAAAATAATTCAGATAATCGGACGCGACGGCTCGAATTGGTTCGCTCGTCGCCACGCCAAATCTGTGCTTTACGCAAGAGAAGTTAAATTAATACTTTTAGGTGGATCGTTTAATTCCGTTTTTTATTATTATTTATTTATTTAAAACAGTTGGTGGAATTTCAATCTTCATTAAGGTGGAAGTCGGTTGGCTGTAGTAAGAATGATTTGCCTCCCGCAACGCGACGCGCGACGAATTGATAATTAGTAAGTCCTTAACCAAAAACAATTGCTTGGACGTAGTCTATGATTTGAGTATTTATGTTGAAAAATGATACGACTAGTCATTTTTCAACCAAGTAGAAAATGAAAAAAGATTACTCCAATTACAAGTTAATTGGTAATCTGTGTCATTTTTTCTTCTCCTGCTAGTTCAATTACCATTTTTCTATCTTTACTCGGTTCACCCCAAGTTCACTTGCCAATTCTTATCTGATAGTTCATTATTTATTTTTCTTTTCGAATTTTTATTTATTCATGGAAATTTCTTTTTTTTTTTCTTTAAATATTTGTTCTTTCGCCAGACACTGTTAACCAATTCCAAAATTTACAATGTTTACGAAAAAGAGTTCATTTGCCAATTTTTCACTACCGAAGTGCCAACTTTCCATTTTCACTATATTCATTACCAAAATTTATTAAGTGACTTTCCGTCGTTGCTCTTTCATCGTGTAATCCTATCGGTAATTTTTACATTTTCGCTCATAAGTTCTAATTATCATTTCTTTACTGTTTTTATTTTTCTCTGTGTATAGTTCAATGCTTTAGTGATTTTCTTACGGCTAATGTATTCGTCCGAATTACTAATCAATTTAATGTTTTGTATTCTTTTTTCCCTTATTTTTAGAGTCCATTTTTGATTTATTTTGTTGGCTTATTAGTTCAGTTACAAATTTTCATTTTCCTTTTATTCTATGGTCGATATTCCATTTTACTAATTTCATTTCACTTTGTTCATCTTCTAGTTTAGTCACATTTCCATTTCCTTTTCATTTTGTCACATTTTCCACCAACACTCCTTCCTTTCCAGCTTCACTTCCATCTTTTCTCTATTTGTTCAATTTTAGTTTACACACTTCTAGTTTTATTTGTTGATATTATTACTTTTATATCTATTTTCTTTCCATTTTTCTTTGTTCCTTTTATTAATGTTTCATTTTTTTCTCTCTTAACTTATCTAAAATCTGAATTTTATTCAGTTTCTTAATACTAATCCTATTAATGCTAATTCTGTTGACACGACTATTAATTTCTCTTCATTAATTATGTGTATTATTGAATTGCTCCCATTTCAGATCCTTTTTAATCCGTATTACACATTTCTCATTTTATTTTATTCATGTGATCAATTTTTCATCTTGGGATAGGCCTTATTGTTCACCCGCTAACGACACTTTCCAATTTTAGTCGCGATAGAAATTCGAAGAATCTTTCAACAGACAAAACATTAAAGTATGGAACTCGACCAAAAACTCCTTTAGCGTAACGATTCGAGTCGCGCCTCTACCAGAGAATAAATAATTAAAAGAAAAAAGAACTTCGATATAGATTTTCATACATATGAAAATCTAAAGCTCCCGAGGCCGGGAAGAAAAGTGATATACGAAAATTACCTTAGTGGTGACACATTATAATCACGATGGAAGTAATTGCTGTCGACATAGAACTGTGACACCTGACAATATCCAGACCACACATGGCTTATAAATTTCTCATCAAGATACTTCGAATACGCCCTACGAATGATAGTTAGATAATTACGTCATGATATCATTAATCTTAAGACAGCTGATTTGTTCTCCAGTAATTATAGCCTTATTAAACCACAAATGGACATATATATATACATACATACTTACATCCTCTCCCACTTTAAATGGAAGGCAAACCAATAAGTCGACAGGTGCCGAGTTATAAAACCTTTGGGACTTTATCAAAGCACCAGACAAAATATCTCTATTTAGTAGTGATCCTTAAGTCACCAAAGTAATCATTTCTTGGTCGACGGTTCTCTCTCATTCCATGCTTTTATTATCTGTGCTATCTGCTTAATTGAGTATCTCATTCACAAAGTCGGACTGACTCATTTTTGTCTGGTATTGTGCCAGCGCAGTGGGACTTCTAATACTGGTCTATCTCTCGCTTCCAGTTACGTCATGGGACTTATGTACGATGATTGTGCATCCCTTCCTTAAATAGATTCGCTTGTATCCCGTATAGAATCGAAAATTTACATATTTTAACTATGTCGGTCGAGTTAAAGCGAAAAACAGCGAGGAACCCGGGAAAGAGAGAGAAATATCTCATTCAAACAGAGATAAAATTTCGAAACTATCGTAAAATACGGTAAGATAAATAAGTTTTGCAACAACTCATCGTAATTATGCCTCACTATATGTTAAAAAAAAGATCAAACTAATTAACTCATTAAATTTTTACTAAATTTGTAGATGGGTTTTGATTTTGGTTATCTATTTTCGTTTGTTTATTTATTTTAACTGGCTAATCTAATTACCGAATTTTATATTTTTCGCGCTTCCATCACATACATCTAATAGTTCCAGTTAGTAAATTTTCCATTTACTAAACTTACTTTTTATCCACCTGCTTCTCTTTCCATTTTTACCACGTTTTCATTTTATTTAACTCAGTTTCTAAATTCATTTTTTCTTCATAATTGACTCCGCTAACTTGTTCGATACGTATAGTCAACTATATGACCCTTGCTAATTTTTTCTGTCTTATGATATTATTTGCATGTCAAAAATATTAGTTATTTTTCTAAGTATAAAAGAAAAATATGGAGAAAAATAATTATATAAGTTTATAATTTGTGCGGTAAGAAAAATATTTAAAACATTTGACTTTTTTTAAATTATTTAAGTACGATCTTTAATTTAAAACAAGTGATAAATTATTTACATAGAAGGAAAGCGAACAAAAGAGTTATTTACTTTAAAATTAAATAAATAATTTAACGATTAAAAAAGATTAAATTTAAATTTAATTAAATTCTCTTTCTTTCTTTCGAAATTTTTTTCGACAATTCTTATTATTATTTTTTTAAATAAAGATAATTATCTGACTTTATTTTGACAAGAATATGATTATAATCGCCTAACTTTTTCTTAAGAAACTGCTTTAATTAATTCAGACTCCATGGATTGAAAAATAAAGATTAAATTTGGTTTTTCTTTACAGTCGAATTTTTAACAAATCTAGGAGTAAAAAAAAGTAATTAAAACAAAGGAGAGGGAGGAAAAGTAATAAAGCACAAACCTATAAATATATAATTAAAAAAAAAAAGAAACTGCTCAGGTAATCTTCAGTAAAATTTACTCCATAAAGCATAGATTTAGATAGTTTTATGCAATTTTAAATTCGATTATTAATAAAAATGTGTAAATGTTATTATTAAACAAGAAGAAAATAAGGAAAATGAGCAATTGAAATTAGCGCGGTAATGATATACAAATAAGGAAAACTCCGATTAAATAAGCAAACATTTTTGAAACATTGGCATTAATGCAATCTAACGTGGGACGGGTCAGGCAGGAAGTGAATTTAAAAGCGGATATAGAAGGTAAAACGGCTCTCGTTCAGACAATTAATTTTTCATTCGGTTGGAACTTTGTGTAACTGAGAGGAACGTGTGCCGATTCTAACTGCAGAACAAACTAGAATAAAATGATGTTAGCAATTACAGATTTGCGACTTTGCTTCCCGCGATATAGCGTAGCGTGTATCCTTGATGACAAGTAGAAATTCCCTAACGACATAATGCACGGAGCTAGTAAGAATGATAAAGGACTTGAAAAGAGGAGGCATTATTGATTTGGCCAAGTGAAAAAACTGAATTTTACATCCTCCTGCCTTACCACCATAGATCTTCACCTTGTATTACGTGTTAATAGATAAAGCTAGCTTATCTTTCCTTTGACTCATTTATTGATAGGCAACACGTACATAATGAAATTTCCGATGCGGCTCTTGTTTTTCACTCCGATCTTGCTTTATTACGTATTCTGGCCAATAATGCTTATTTTAATTCCCCTTCTATTTTTTTTTTCCTTATGACATATAAATAATTTTCTTGTTTTAAAAACTAAAGAAATCGATAAATCGATACAAATGAGGAATTTCTGAAAAATATTTGAATATTTTTTTTATTATTGGAGAATTCAATATTTTTGACATTTTTATACAGTTTCGAGGAAGTTGTGCACTAGACAGAATTTATATATGGTTACAAATCTGGCTCCTATGCTGAATAGGCTCTATAGGGAACAGTGACTGCTGGCATTGAGCTCGAAATTTACTGTAAACGGTCAAACTATTCAATTCTGGTCGGAATATATAAGGCATACTGACCTAAACTGAACATAAATAATATCTACGTCCTCCGTAAACTTTGAACAGAATGGAACTTTGAACAATGTGTCATGTAGCAGACACCGAAAGAATATATTACGCGTTCTAGACTGAAAACTGTCTGAAGTTGAACAGATTTTATTTTATTAATTCGCTACAATATTTTCTCTCTAGATAACTTAAGGAAGTACATAAAATTTGCGACAATACCCTTATAAAAATACTACTGATACCGGAGAAAATATATAAAAGGCATTTTATCCCTCTATGTTGAATAAGCATCTTTAGGCTATTTTACTGCTTCGGTATCAGTTACCTTTTAAAGTCTAGTAGTCTAGGTGTCAGAATATGACAGAGTATCCAAACATTGTTTGAAGATAAAAGTTCAGAATGCCGAATAACTTCATCAAAAACATATTTTCCGATATATATATAAAAGTTGTCAGAATAAAAAGCATTACGTACATTCAGAAAGGGAAAAATATAATCCAAAGAATGCACATAGTTCAGGAAAAATAAAACAGAGAGGCCCTTACAAAACAGTTCCATTATCTAGTTATAGGAAATGTAAATTTTAAAATTCATCCGAGTGAAGATAAATCTCTCAAAAGGCCCACTCTGTAGGATTATGTTTCCTCTTTGCGTCTTCTTCAATTAGACATTGTGTCTTCTGCGTTGATACTTCAAAAGTAGAGGATCCGTTGAACTTTCGCGATGTCTATCACTTCTATTTTAATCTTTGTTTCTATTCTATCGAGACCGATAAAAATAGTTTGGCTTTTTCCATTGGTAAAGAAAAGTGAAACTATAAAATTTAGCTTTGGGAAACGTAAAAACTTTTCTTCTTTAAAAGGCTTCATTCTCCTTCATAAATATCAAGTATACTTTCTTTCTTTTTCTCCTTAAGTATTATTTTAATTCGCTTAAATATTAAAAATGGCTTTTTTAACATTTCCGAAACTCTACGTCTTTCTAACAAACGGTGAAGTACTTTAAAGATTTTAAGTAAGAATAGACAAAAATTGTTGTAGTAAAGCCAAACTGTATAAGAGGCCTTGGAATCTTATAAGCATAGCTAGGCCTTTTAAGATATTGAACAAATTTTTGTAATATCTTCCTGATAATAATTAATACCAATATTAAATTATAGTTTTAAGCATTTGGTTAATATACTTCCACAATTTACAAAATTTTAACAAGACTATTCGAGGCCTTCAGGTAGAAACATGGACTCCGAAATATTCTTTAGATCAAAATTGACATCATAGGCCTCTGTTTGCATCGAGGCCTCATCACTTAAAACTAGATTAGAAAAAAAAAGAATCAGAACTAGTTGATTAAAATGGAAATGAATTTAGAAATACCGTCTATGATGAAAGACATATAATTATGAAAATTAGAAATGATAATTAAATGTAATCTAGTTTTGATATCATCATTAAACATGAATAGTCGCTGAATGATCAACATTAGTATATAAAAGATCAAGTACAGCAGCTCTGCTTTAACCTGTTGAACAAAAATCATCCAATGGATATAATTGGCCATATCCTGTGGCTTGTCTTCTTGCCTTTATGGATATAAGTCTAGCAATTACTAGGCCCTATATCTCTTTAGATCAGTTACGCCTTACAATGTTGATTGATAGTTCTGTCCCTGTTTTGTTCTACATTTTTTTAACCTTCGAAAAGTGGTAATTATTGTTTCTTTTAAAATAGAATACATTAAACAGGAAATTCTTTCGCTATAATATATATATGTGTACACAGTACATATTTTTTATCTACTTGGTTAAGAAGATTCTATATACTTTTATCACTTTCAAGTTTTACATGCGAGACTTAAATCCTTATAAAATACACGAATTAAATCTTTTATTTGTAATGATAAACATCATTTTTCAGATACAAACTACACATTCTGCATCTGAAACTATTATAATAATAAAAACTACATTATTCACGTTCAATCTGACGTTAAAATTTTAAATTAAAACTTTTTAGAATTGCTTATTTTTTTTTTAATTTTTAAAAGGAGCTAAACATGATTTCGAAATTAATAAATATTCTGGCATTTATCTAAAATTCAATTTTAATTCGAGATGAGCTTAACTTTAGACAGCATAATTTACTACATTCAATTTCTGCCATAATCATCTGACCCTGCAGATCACTCGCTCAAAATTAATTTCTATATATCAATTATGTTTATATCACTTATAATTAATTTACTAATCACTATGAGTTATATGTTAATGCATTAAAACTGTTAAGTCAGAAATAATTACGTCACGGGTTTTTTTTTTTTATATTTTTAATCCAGAAAAACTGATTGTATTTTTATATTAATAATAAGCAAAAATTCACGAAATTGCATTTTTAAAATAACGGAAATAAATTTTTGCTCTTTATGAAAGAAGGCCTACTTATGAATATTCAATACGATACTGCATTAAATATTTTTCTTTTTTTTAACTTTAAAAATTAATATAACAATTTTTACTTGCAAAGCTTGGTTGTTAAGAGGAAGGAAACACCGGGTTTGTAAGGGCAGGTGTTACAGAAAACTTCCTAACTTGTAATTTGGTCCTAACTTGTAATCAGACAAAGAGAAAGGAACTGTTACAGGAATTTTTCATAGAATAAAGACTCTTCCATCTGAAAATGCAGAGAATAGATCCATTAGAGACTTATGTAGCTAGTGGTTTAGCTATTTCATTCATGAGTGAAAATTGTTTTAAAAAAATTGCAGTCATTTTAATTTTTTATCACTTCACACTTAGTGATTTGCCATCTCTGAAGCAAGAAATTTTTTTTTGCTCGAAAAATATTTGTATTCATTAAAAACATATCTTTTTTTTTATCAAATCAAACATTCTGGATATATACATATATTAAAAAATACGAAAGAAAAACTAATATTTGTATTCATTAAAAACATATCTTTTTTTTTATCAAATCAAACATTCTGGATATGTACATATATTAAAAAATACGAAAGAAAAACTTTGTTTAAGTTAATTTATTCTGTATGTATCTTTGGAATTATTTATTCTGTTACAATGAAGTTTGGAATTAAATTTATAAAAATTTATTAGAAGACACCGATAAATTTTAATAGGAGTCTTTCCAATTTAAGAAAAAAATATATATATGTAAGAAAATATAAAGGAGTATAAGGTATATAAGATTACGTAAAAAATTGGCCTTTGGAAACTGTTCAAAGAAATGTCTTGAATTTTTCAATAGCATACGTAGGCTATATTGAGAAAAATATCATGCTATTGAAGAACCCAAATAAAACAAATATGTGTGCCAATTCGAATGAAAAATTCACAAAGTTTTAAAATTATTAATATATAGAAAAATTATGTATAAAAATTATAGGAAATTAAGCAGAATTTCCACTAGTAGGCCTAAAGAGAAATTTTGTATCCCTCTTCATATTTGATATTTAAATTAGGATTGCACAGCATGAGGGCCAATTAGGACTTTTCATTCGATACTATCTGGCTCGAATAAAAAAAAAAAAAAAGAAAATTAGTATTTTATTAAAAAAAAAAAAAAAAAAAAAAAAAAAAATAGAAAATTGTATTTTATTGATACTTTATTTTAATTTTTCTTACTTTGAGCGATTATCTAAAGTCCAATACAAAAACAAAATTAGTTTCTCTTTCGTAGAATCGAGTTATTTATTTTTTATTATAGATCCAATGTCATCCTTCACATATGGCTCCTACGTGTAAACAGAAGGCAATAATTTAAAGTTTTTTTTTTTAAATAAAGTTATTTTTATATAAGTTTTGTCTAATATTAATTTCTAAAATTGTAATCGATAATTAAAATAAAATAAAAAATTTATTTCTCACTCTTTTCTAATATTTGGTCGGCAACAAACTTAATTTTTTTTTTTTAAATTTGTGCACCACCGATTTAAATGGAGTTATAAAGCTCAATATCAGAAATCTAGTTTCAAAACATTTCAAGAAAATATAAGCTTAATTTATAGATTTTTATCGAAACGACAGCATAAATTGGTGCGTGAAGCATAGTCCTCAATTTTGGAGTAAAATTTATTTTAGCAGTAAATCAACAACTTTTAATAGAAATACATTAAAAAGCGTCATTCCCCGAACGGCAATATATTCCTTTAGTTAGACTTGACTATCAAAGGGCCGAATGGGAAGACGTCTGCTGTTCTCGAGGGAGAAGTGCAGTTCGCTTCAATTGTTTGGACTGAAATCCCTTGGGAGTCCGGAGAGAGAAGCACATGCAATTTATGTTCATTAAATGGTGTAAAAGTTAATTACTGGCATGCAACTATCAGAAGGCCTTCCTGGCGCTAATTACTGTGTAGAACAGGTGTTAGGGAATAATAAATCATATCTATTAGATCTGTATATTTAGAGGAGAATAAAGTTAAATCGCTGATGAAGATGATCTGCCTACTAATTGATAAAAAGGTAAAGTGCTATCTGCTTTAGCATCTTCTGCATTTTTATGGTATTCATGCATTATTTACTTAATCTAATTATGGAAATTGTTTTTTATTTTTTTTAGCGAGGCGTCTGTCATCTCTACTTTTTACCTTTTTTTGAAGATGATGTAAAGCAAATTAATGTATTCTTGCATCCGTCTAACATTTAATTCCCTCTTATTAAAGATGTTAAAAAAAATTCTCTCGGCATACTGAGTGATTAATAGGATTCCTAGCTTATAAATTATTTTCGGAATATTAATAGGGGGATTCAATAGTTTAATTCACTTCAAAAAGATAAATAGACAGACATACTAATAAAACTTCTATAACTTATAACAGTGCACATAAGAACTCTGTCGTGAAAAGAAATTATGAAAGGATTTTGATGGATCAAGAAGTATAACTGTTAAATTGGGAATGATTCTAATGATGTGAGGCCCATGGCCTAGCGAATTAAAGAGAATACAAAAAATTACATAAATAATATTTAATTTAATGATGCTAAATATAAGATGAATATAAAGCTATGGAAAACAATTCTTTGAATACTTGTAAGTCAAAATAAGCTAGACCTAAGTCTTAAACAATAAAAACTTCTTTATCCAAACTCAAATTTGAGCTTGAATAAACTAACAAAAACACATTTTAAAGAGGCGAATAATGGATAGGCCTATATATGAATGAATATAAAGGTAAAATAGGAGTCAGGAGTGGGGAAGAGTCCATTGTTTCGTCAATAGAAGGTCCTCCCTCGGGCCTATGGAAGGTCCGAGTAAACATTACACAGCACACTTCACTTATTTGTACATCCCTAAGGCCTTGACATCTGCTGCTGAACAATAATATTGAATTGCTATCTAAACAGAAGGTCTAAAAAATAGAATTAATACATAAATAACTTTTTATTATTGTTTTTACAGCTTGCCTTCGTCTTTATCTCGCTTCTTTTTTTTTCTTCAGGTGTAGTTGTATCTTTTGTCTGGGTATAATTAACGGCTGAAGTAATTTTGTTACGCTTCTCCTAATTACATTTGTGGGCCACAAAACAATCGGATTGTAGGTTATGTTGTTTTGTGGTAGAGCAATCCCTTTAGTTTTACAGCACATTTGAGACGAGCATAAGGGAATTTTACCTTTATTAATTTACGAAAACTTTATTTATTCTTTCAGAATGGTTATAGTTTACAAATCACTGGCATTAACGACGTTATTCCAGATGTAAACTTTTAATTTACTGTTCTTAAATAATTCACCAGATAACTCTAAACGAAAAATAAATTTCCAGTTTATTTTTTTATAATAATAATTTTATTCGAAATTAATAAATTCAGATACGCTGAAATAATTTTTAATAAATGTAAATTATGCGCTTATCCGAATTATTTGAGAAATTTTTACCAGAAAAGGTGTTTTCAAGGTTAGAGTTTACTTGACCTTCTCTGAGGTAGAGAGAGAAGTGCTGGTTGGTTGTGACAGTCTATCTTCCAGACTAGATCCAATCATGCTTATAAATTACTTCTACTTGTCTCTTTGCTAGCAAGCTGTTGACAAGTTGTTGTTTCACTGTAAGTGGTCTTGTAAGAAAAGAAAAAGCAAGGTACATTATATACAGGTGTCTAGGGTGAAGTGACAAAACAATGAAATGACATATCTGACAATACTCTTGACGTGTCAATTCACTACTACTTCTATTGACGCGCTAAAATTTTAAAGGAATGGAAAAAGAAAACGAAAATGGTGGTTAGGATTAGTTTGGAATGTGTTGGAGGCATTGCCGCTCCTTTTAAACACGTTCGTTCTTGCACGAATAGGTTGCATTTGCTCTTGTGTAAAGGTCGAATAAATTTGAATGCAATTCGATTTCGTAAGAATTTATAAAGGTAAAGTTGACTGTAAAGGAACAAACAATTCAATACGGATACTACAGGAGTAAAAAAAATCGAACGATACAGATTATTCTTAAAAGTAACGACAAACTACATCTAATTGTAAATATACTCGAACGTAACCATATATAAGTAATTTTTGAAGCGGAAACCTACTCGAATACCATAATTCGCATTAGAATGGCGAAGAAGAAAAAAGGTGAGGTTAACACAAAAAAAGAAAAATCCGAAAGCAACTGCCAACGACCCGCGACATCCTCTTCGTGTTTTCCTTCCAATTACACCGAAACCAACTCAGTAAAAGTCCATGAATCGAGTAAAGAAGGAAACTTGACACATAGTTGGAAGGATCTTTTGGGAGAAAGGAATCTCTAGAGACCTGAGGGGAAAAGTTCCATCCAACCAACTCTATTGTATTTGCAACATCGCCTCTTTTCCGCATCTCGATCGACCCGAAAGACTTTCTTCTCTAAGGAGTCAATTCGACCACATTGTCAGCCTATCGAATCAATAAACTACATCTAAATTACCTACTCTCGCACTTCTAATCCATTTAAGGCTACCATCTGCCTTCTATCTTCTCAATAATGAAAAGGGGGGGAAAAAGCTGTAGCAGTTTGTGCGCGACAAGGATCAGTTTCTTTAATACTTTAACACTCACCTCAGTAGTCCCATGACATGGTATTGTTTCGTCTCATTGTCTGTTATAAGTCCTATGTATCATCAGCACCACACTGCTACTCCTGCACTTCTACTCTTCGATAGACGCTTCTAGCTAGGAGGTATATACACCGACCGTTCTGCCCTCTGGTGCAGGTTTCCTTAACCATACGGGTGACGGAGAAGCGAAGTGGTCAGGTACAAGTGTTATCCCCACCCCTTACTCGGGTTGGTTGGATGCTTTGCCTCTCCTCTACAGTTGTACCACCTTTTCAGACTTGCTGCACGTGTATGTCTCTCGGAGTTTCTGTAAAAAAACAGGGAAAAAAGGAGAGAAAGACGTCATTTCTTTATCACAAGTGAAGTATTTTTAAATTAAATTGTTTAAAAATTTATTTAGAATACGAAATTTTATTTCTCACAATGTGAATTTTTTCTTTTTTTTAGTTAAATTAATATTAATGCTGTGTTGTGGAGTAAATTTTATATAAAGGTAATTTGATCTTTTTTTATACTACTTGTAAGATATTAAAGGCAGAAAAAAAGTTTTTTTTTTCGTTTTTATTACTTCTTGTATTTTATATTAACCAATGTAGACTCTTTTTTTTTTTTTTTTTCGTTTTTATTACTTCTTGTATTTTATATTAATAAATGTAGGCTATGTTATTAAATCTATCAAAATAATATTTAAATTAATTAAATTTATATTATTATTTTTAATGCATTTTACAAATATTTGAAATATTTTTTGCAAACTGTGATGGAAAAATGTTTCAGTAGAAACATTCACCAGGCTTATACGACAGATTCTCCTTACAGATATGGAATATTTTTTTTTTTACCACATACGAAAGATCAATTTGATAAAAGTGAAGCCACCGGAGTCTTTAATAAGTTTAGAAACACATTTGTGGAACTTTATGAACTTGCTGCATCTTTTCATCAGTACATCCATCTACAACTACAGTACTTCCTATAACCACTTTCATCCCCAGCATCTCCGTCTGCCTTACCATCCTCAACATCTCTAGTTACTTTACTTCCTCATCTTCATCACCTCAGCCGAATATTGGCACATCACAAATCAATGTTTTTATCGCAAGTAGCATTGAAGACGTCAACCCAAACCTCATAAATAAGCTAGCATGTTGAACACGTCAATCAATTAACTTGTTATATGCTTGAAGTATAGTTATTCAATAAGTTAACGGTGTGTTGAATAAATTTAATGGAAATGACAATTTATTGTATTTCTTGACAAGTCTTTATCGGGTGTAAGTTTGTGGGCTACTTTCCAAAATAACTGTGAATTTTTTTTCCTCTTTCTCTTTGCCTTTAAATCTGCATCAAGGCGAACAATGATAATGGTTAATAATGAAGTAGTACATTCGACTCTTTATAGGTCGTAAATAGAAAATAGTTTAGGCTGATTTGTGGCCATAAAGTTTGAGATGATAATGAATTTAATGTTTACTTTTTCTTATTTTTCATATTTAAAAACATCTGATGGATATTTTCGTTCGGTTTTATCACTCAGTAAGTTAAAATTATAATGTTTTCGTTTAATTACTAAACTTTTTGTGCTTGGCATTATTGAAGACCCAACACCGGCGATAATTTCTCTCTTCCGACAATTTTTCTCGTTTATTTACAAATTTTAATCAAATTTCGTTTGTTTAGATAAGATCCGGTAATATACTTTAGCCGCATTGGGAATTGGTTAAAAGGATCTGTAGGGAATTTTTCCACAAATATGCAATTTTAGGGATTTTTTCGGATTGATACGAAAAAATTTAAATTTAATCTAAAAATAAAAAATTCGTTTCGTTAAAAATTAATTAGTTTTATAATTTTTATTGTGATGTATTTGTTAAAGAAAATTTCGCGTGAATTTTTTCCTTGGAAAAAAGTTATCGATTTTGAGATTGATTAGAAAATTTAGGGAATTTTTGAAGAAGAAAAAAACGAGATCTTGAGGTCCCAAGTGGTTTAGAAAAGTGATTTTCTATAGGGTTTGTTTTAATATAAGTTGGGGAAAAAAAAGTTGATTGGGGTTTAATTAGGAAAATCTAAGAAATTTTTTCAGTTCAAAATGTCTCGCTTTTTTTTTTTATTCGTTTAAGGATTATTTGAAGATATTAAACGAAATTACGGGAAGTTTTTTTTTGTTATTTTTAATTATTAATTTGAAAAAGGGAGAATTTCAAGGAATTTTTTTTTAATATACTAAAATTTGATTCTTAAAAATTAATTTAAAATATTTATAATTTTTTTTTTAATTATGAGAGAAAATAATTAAAATTTTATTCGGGAAAATATATAGAATACTGTATATTTTATTTTTGGTACATAAAAAAATGTTTGAAAAATTGCATTTAACTTTAGAGAAGCTATTTAAAAAATTTTGAATAGAGAGGGAAAAACATAAAAAATTGTGATCTTTATTAATGAAAGTAATTCAGTTAATGATATCAGAAAACTTTCTTTAAATGATTTAGCATTAAGGGGAAAAAATTACGAATTTTCACGTTTAAACTAACTTTTAAGATCAGTCATTAATTATAATTTTTTTAACTTTCGAATGAGTAAAATAAAGGAGAATTGCATTTCTTTTCTCTTTCGAGTACGGTCGAGTCCTTTATGAGGGTCCTCAGACTTCTTTTGAAAAGCTAAAGATCCCACAGCAGATGTTTGTTAGTCATCTTAAGTTTCATATATAGGTGCAAACAAAGAATTCTTATAACACATCCTATTAATAGTAAAGTTAACCCATACAAGATCTAAATTAGTAAGTTCTTGCAATCGAGTTGCCTTCGTCTTAAAGCCCTTCATGCCTCATCAGCAGAAGTTCCTCCAGTTTGGGAGTAAGCATTAATCACGGCACCATGTTCTTTATTTATACATATTTCTTTCTTAAAACTAAGTGAGGCAGAAAATATTAAAAATGCTCGACTTAAAACGAGTTCTGTTGAAAAAAACGCTTAAAAAATAATAATAATATAAAAATGACATCTTTGATATGATTGCTCTGCCCAAAAAACATTTCTATTTTTCTCTGATGATTTGCACAATATATTAAGGTATGGATACCTTAATATATTATGCAAATCATCAGAGAATAATGTTTGCATTGATTAATAGAACTTAGGTCGACGATTTTTGGCAATTGTTCTGTAGAGCAAATCTACAATAACAGACAAATTTCCGCTCAAATAACAAATAAATTGCAAAATATCGGAAAGGAAACTAATAGAACTTAGGTCGACGATTTTTGGCAATTGTTCTGTAGAGCAAATCTACAATAACATAGACAGATTTCCGCTCAAATAACAAATAAATTGCAAAATATCGGAAAGGAAAATTGATTTCTATAAACAAGAGTGTCTATAGCAGCTGCACGAATTTGAAATAATTTCTCCCATTATTAATTTAATTTTCTGTCTAAAATAATGTTAACTATTTAGATATCTACGTTTCTTTATTGTTGTTCCTTAATAAAAATTCTACTTTCATCACTAAAAATAAACTACATCAAGTTTCCTCTAATATATTATTTTAACTTCTATTCATAAAAAAACAGGAAAAATTGGATAACTTGGAATTTTATTCGGTGGTAACTTTACCCATCACAAGAAAGCAATTCGCTCCTTCCAAAATAAAGTACTTAACTATAAAAAACGATGCATATAGCAAACATCACCGGAGAAAAAATGTCATTTCACTGACACACCCTATAAAATGACATTAAAAATTTTCAAAGTGGATACTTCATCAATCAGTAAAAGATGGAAATGCGTGTATTCATACTATTTAAAGTAAAACATGCTCACGCCACAAAAGAAAATCCGCCATATTTAGCACCATCACTCTAAAGTACAATTATGCAGTTTTTTATCCATCTCCCTTGTTACTATAGTAGCATCAGTCACCAAGCAATGTCATATATAGCGTTTTCTTACTCCAATTGATGTATGATTGGACATGTTCCAGTTTCCAACCTATAAATCATATTTTTGTGGATCTTTAAATGCATTTGTCCTTTAAAGGAAGAAAAAAAATTACAATTTGCTTTACTACCTACCCACTGAATCATCTGTTATCTTTTACATTTTCTTCGTTTTTTTCTCGTTGTAAGTGTCTCGGGTCATCGAATACGAGTCGTTATCTGCATTAAGTGCGACGTTAGCTAAAAATTAAGCATCTTTTTTTTTATTAACAGACTCTTCAGACATATTGTCAATTTTCTGTTAAAAAATGTCAATTTTTAAATTGATAATTACCATTCGAAACGTACGCACTCACGAGGAAGACCAATTATTTAAAGTGCTATTGTTCCGATCTTGTTGACGTTGTCTGGATTTCAGACATTCCTGAAATGATCTTAGTCTTATTACGATAACAAACGAGATCCGTTTGAATTTAGTCTCACAGAAAATAACATTGTACAGAGCTTCATAATTGACTTTGAGTGGAAAAATTTTTCCTTTTCATAATTCTGCGCTTCAATAATTTTAAATTTTCTTAAATTATTGGCGAAACTGAGTTTCTAACTTCGAATTTTCTGATATATAAAGATTTTTTTCTATTATTAAACATCTGTATTTCACAATACGAATTATATTAGACTTTTAAGAAGTTATAATTGAATTTTTTTTTATTAATTGAATATTTCATGGTTAAAGATCCACTATGAGTGTATTTCTTAAGGAAAATAACGTTGACTGGATGTAACAGGCCTTACAACGTTTGTAATCAATAGTATATCGAACTAGTTTATTAAATTTATGAGGCATGAGGCAAGTTTCTTTTACAAATGATAACAAATAAAAGTGTTTTTTTATTATTAAAATTTATGACAGTAATATCATCGAACCGATAATATAAGCGTAACGATTATTTATAATTTCTCAAAAATTCTAATTATTCTCTGGAAATAATTCTAAAAGTTTAAAGATTGTGAGGATGAACTTCTGCTTAACTTAATCAAACGCATATTGGGCGGAGTTTCGTCATTCATTATTCTTTATCTAAAAATTGTATCGAACGGTGAAATATTAAGAAGATAGATCCGTTAAACTTCATGCAAAATTACACTAAATGCTCCATTAAGAAAACTTTTAATCGGAAATTCGATAATGAATTGGGTAGAGTTCAATGATATTATTGAACAATTTTTAAACTAGAAGAAGCGGTTGCGATCTTTAAATAAATGCTATTAATAAACTGTTTTGATGTTTTCTTTCAAAGATTTAAAGAAAATACTCCATCTATTAAATGGATAAAGAAGATTATATTTTAATTTGATTTTAAAATATTTGGATCAGAAAGATTAAGAAGTGTTTTTTTGACTCCAATATATTAGAATAGAATAGAATAGAATAGAAAAAAATGAAGGCCGAATCATGACAATTTTGTCTTTAAAATAATAAGTTTATTTTTCATAACAAAATATCTCGTACTAAAAAAAAAATGTTTTCTGTATTTCAGAAGAAACGAAATATATTTTTATTACTATTAAAAAAGAATAAACTGCATTCAAACCTGAAAATATAAAGAATTCTTTTCATCTAATTTAGAACTTTTAAACATCGGAGGAACATAGTACAGTATCTTCTTTTCAAAAAAAGAAGAAAAAAAATTTTTTTTCTTATTCAATAAAGTCAAAATAAATATCTATCAAAGAATTTTTACAAAACTTTATCCAAAAGGTATATTTTATACTTCGAGAGTACAAAATAAATAGTGTTTCCTTATCAAAACAACCCTTGCTCATCAGTAGCAGTGAAGTATTTTTGTAATTTTATTTATATATATATATAAAAAGCACACAATAAAGGATTTTCCATCTCAAAGAACATTTTAACTCGAGAAGAATAAAATTAAATAATTTTTCACTCGAAATCATTTTAAACGAAAAAATAAAAAATAAATTGTAAAAATAGACCCGAAAGCGAAAATTAAAGATCTTCATTATCGCTGCATTCGAAATAAGGACCGCTACTAATAAAGGATAAAATAAGATCCTCATCAACACGAAGAAACAAAATATTTTCTAGTGAAAATGAATATAACATAATTTTTAACACTAAGAAACAGTTAAGCACTCGTAAACAAACAATATTTTTCAATTAAAATGATAAATTTAAACTTAAAAAGAAATCTGTCTAAAAAGCAAATAAAAGAGAAAAAAATTGTTTTTACTTCATAATTACTTTAATTATAAAATAATAATAAAAAAAGATCAAATTTGTTAAATCACACTAATTACTGTAAGAACATCTGCTCGAAATTATCAAACATAAACATATAAAAAATGAATATATTAATTATCTTATTAAGATAATTATTTTGAATAATTTAAGGGAAAAAAAAGAATAAGTTTACCATATTAGTTGTGTAGTAGAAGGTTAATAATATAGAGAAACTTTTAGATGAAACACTTTGCATTTAGATAGGTCTGGTTTAGAATTTGGAAATGAAGAAACACCTAATGTATGTGCATGTTTTAAAAGTGTTTTGACTGTAAAAGTGTATTTGACTATTAAGCACTCTTATTATAATTTATATTACCAAAAATATTTATATAAAAAATACGAAAAAAATCGCTAAAATCGCGTTAATGTCGATGGAAAAAAAAATTTTGCATGTTTTAAAAGTGTTTTGACTGTAAAAGTGTATTTGACTATTAAGCACTCTTATTAAAATTTATATTACCAAAAATATTTATATATAAAATACGAAAAAAAATCGCTAAAATCGCGTTAATGTCGATGGAAAAAAAAAAATCTTTTTTTAGCAATTTAAAATAATTTTTTTTTGGACTTTGTTTTAGAGATTATCGGCTATAGCTGATAATTCTTAAAAATAAATTGCTCTTTTAATATTTTGCAATTTTTTATATGAAGAGGATTGTCATCTGAACTTCTATCTTTTTTTGAAAAATCCAAATATTCGAAAAAATCATAAACAAAAAACGATAAGAATTTCTAATATATATATATAGTTTATTTCCAATACCAAACTGGAATTATTCCACAAATTATTTCGATAAATTAGGAGCAAATAATAGGGAGTTATCGATTTCTGAAATTAACAGCAAATAAACGGGATTCGCGTTCGAAAAATCGGGAGTCCCCAGAAAGTTCTCCAAACTCGTTTAAATTTACATATCTAGATTGGCTTAGAGATTTGTATCCCCTGTAACAGGGAGAAAAATTTTTTTAATTCCGTGATAGTAAATGAGTTTAGATAGATTTCATCTGGTAGAAAATGAAATTGGTCCGGCCCCATGTATCCCTAAATTGATGCCGGTTGTACTCCTTAATCTGTCTTGACAAATGAAGCAAATGCGATAACAGATGGTCGTGGTTCGTGTTCGTCACCAATTAAGATATCCGGAGTATTGGAATACCAAGGAACCCTGACGGTGATTAAGTGAAGTATAATAGTGGAGGATAACTGCACTTCTTCTTATCAGAATTAAGACGTCTCTAAATGGGATAATGATAAGAATTATCAAGGGATTAACTATTTACTGATGATTATGCTAATTCGGCCTGTAAAGAGATGCTACATCCCTTTACACGCCGAAAGTTCTCGCCTCTTTACCATATTTTAGAATTACCTCTTTGGAGGGGGTTACACTGCCAAAGTTGGAGATCTTATCGAAAGTAAAGGTAGTCTAATTTTAGTGCGTTTTCTCTTCTGATTTTTGTCTATTTAATATCATCGAATTGCGAAGTCCAATAAGGTAAAAGTGCACCTGAGGTGTTAATTTAGCGTCTGCAACGACAGCTGCTTTACTCCCAGAGGCGACAATAGACGGCCTACTTTGCAAAAAAGAAAGGAAATGCGGACAGTTAATGGGTGAGCAAACCTAGCTACTGCACACAACCAGACAAATCTAGATCTCTCTTCTGTACCTTCTAATGTGAAAGGAATAGAAATCAATGCGAGTCATGCTTTCTTCGTTTATTAATCACTATAGAAAAAAGTATTTTCTAGTTCACTATACAACAAACCGGATACCGAATAGATAGATGATATAAGTCTTCTAGATGCACTCATACATTTTAATAATATATAAATTTTCTTTTCTGAACTTATTATATCTATATAGAAGTAAATAGATAAAAGACAAGTTTAATACAATGAACATAAATATATAAATAAAACAAAAGATACAATTTTATGATCCTTTTAAAGTTTTAAAGTCTTAAATTGAACTTAACATTTCCTGAAGTGAAATACTTTCCACAAACTTGCACACCAGACATTTCTGAAATGTCAATAGAAAAAGTTTAAACTAAAAAAATAAAATAAAATAAAGTAAAGAGGCTCAACTTGCTGGAATGACCAGCAAATTTAGGAGATTAACTAGCCAGTAAGACAATAGAGTTTTGCTATCTACCGTTGGTAGGAGGGTATGACGTTTGGCAAAGACAATAGAGATTTGCCAGGATAAAAGGAGGAAGAAGAAACAGAAAAAAAGAACTAATGGCTGAGATAAAAGGTCTACATTTACACTGTTATCGTATTTTATTTTTAACCGAATTTCACTTATACACTTCACCTGTTCGAGTTAGAGGGGTTAATTGTGAAAAATTATTTATTTATTTTTTTACGTAATCACGGAAGGTTTTCAAATAGATGAAAGGGTAAAGAAGAAGAATTAAAAAAAAAAAAAGAATCCGAAAACAATGGACAGACGAGAAGACAGAATGAAGACTGCTTTATAGATGATTACGTTTACGTGAAGTAATTTAATAATACAACTAATAAAACCTGTTTTGTTTAATAAGAAACATTCTGTGGTATTCCTCTAAAGTTCTCCAAGTCTAAATATATCTAAAGTGTAACGATTGAACTTTATCAGGAGATAACTACCTACTACTCATTTCCCTTATAAACATTGAGACAATAATGATTATCGAATTATTTAATTTCTATGTCCCGTCAGTCAAATTCGATGACACACAATGGGAGCATCATCCGGACCGAACGACACATCATCATCGCATTGTTATGACACTTCATCATCATTAACAAACTGAATTGCAAACAGACTCTCTTCCATTTCAAAATGATGAATGGCTTCACCTCATTCTCGGTCAATCCTTAATTATCTCACCGAAATTTCGCATTAGAAATCCTTCGCATTAACTCAGCACCTGTTCTTTTGTTAATTTTGTTTTTTATTCGTTCCTATTCCTCCTTATATTAAAATCGCGTGAGACATTTATTCGTCAAAAATAAAAAAAAAGAAAACAATGTTCGAATTTTTTAAAAGCTCTCTCTTTTAGACACATTTCCTAAGTTTAATCATCCTTCAAAACTTTTACACTAAACCTTTATCGTATAAGAAACTGTTAATGAGAAATTAATTAAAATTCCGTATATAACGTATATAACAAATTATGCCAATAATTATTTTGAAATTAGATCCTCGATAACCTACTTAATCATCTATTAAAATTAATAATCATCTTTATTTTACTTACGCCAAATTAAAGCGTAAACAACCATTCTCATTCGACTTAGAATATGAGTACAGTATTCTGTCTTTACGTTAAAAAAATGAGTCCTAACATTAATCATTCAAAATCAGCTCGAAATGCATATTTATGGGAGTTTAATACGTTGACGAGAACTTAAATAAATATCATTTCTACGCTAATGACATTTAATAAATAAAGGAATTTGTAAAAAAAAAGAAGGAGCAAAAATTCTACTCACCGTTTTTTCGGTTAAAGTCCACCCTTTTAGAGAAGTTAAATCCGTGAAGTTGAAGAAGTGCACTTCTACTGAAGAGAATTTTTCGAGATAGCATCAGACGTGAGAGAAACTCGTGCACACAAACCTGATTCAAGTGCTAGAGACCTCATAATGACAAGTCCGACTCCGATGTGGAATTTAACATCTGATAAAGGATCCTTTCTCCCCAAATACTTCACAAGGTGGACCCGCTATCCTATATAATTTGGAAACGGTGTTGATTTTGGAATATGTGCTTTGTCTAACTTTCTCCCTTAAGTGAAAGTAGTCGTCGAGAACTTGAGATTTGACCCGCTGTTGATCACGTGGTCTGGCATGTTGCCAACTTCAGTGTCATGGTCTCCCTTCGCCTCTTTGTTTATCCACTTGCCTTCTGCACGGGTGTAGTCGCTACAAGCTTGTCTTTCATTTTATGTAATAAATTGTTGCTTTTCCTTTTTAAATTCTTTCTCGTCCCCCTGATGACGTCATTTCATTTTTTACATTCTTCAAAATTAATTTTAAATATTATTCGGAAATATACATACAAATTAAACGACGAAATTAATCTTATCTAATATTTGAAAATTTTGATGGGTCTTAATGACCTCGTAAGACGATTTCGCTGCCGACCCTTATAGATATTCTGTAGACTGATAGCTTAAGGGAGTCTTTATGATAGATTTTCACGGATAGAGGACTTTATCGAGGGCCCTAAGTTCTTGGAATTAATAAGTGCGGCGGAGAACTAAGCGAGCCGACTAGAAGAGGGCTTCGAAAGTAAAGGAAACAAGGTAAAAATTTACAACGGGTGTAAACTGAATCGGTTAATTCTTCTCCATTAGACAATGAAAGTATTGTGTGTGATAGGTCGTCATTTCCTCGCTTCTACGCAGCAATGACCATTCTATTGTTACATGGCAATTCCTGCAGAACAATACTTCTGTTCAATACAATTTTTATGTCTTCTTCAAATAGGTTGCAGCGACTTTCAAACTTTATTTCGATAGATAGTGTGGAGGGAATCCATTTATTGCATTCACGACTTTCACCCGAGAAATTTTTAAGAGCCAATTAGTAAAACAAACTAAAGAATTAGTCAATGCAATTCCTTCTTTACGACATTCTTCCATATAAAAATTTTTTTGGGAGATTTACGGAGAAAATTTTTTTTTAAATTCGTGTCATGGTTTCTTAATTTCTACTTGCATCTCATCAGAAATTAAAAAAAAAATTAGTCTCATTAAATTATACAAATAATTTTTTTTATTTTCGAACATACCTTACTCATTAAATCAAATAAATAATGATAATCTGTGCTTTGAATAATACCATTCTTTCTTAACTGGTAAAGTGCATTTCATAAATTTGTATTTGTAGCTCGAATAAATCATATTTCTTTAATTTATAAAATGCATTTCTTCCTAATTCAATCGCTTTTTTTCTGCTTAACTGGTTCCAGTCCATTCCTTCCATCTGAAACAAACTACTTCACCTTATCTCAATCGAAATAAAATAACCTCTAATTCCAGACTTCTTTACCCTAAATCAAATAGTTAGACATTCGAACAGACATGCCACACATTTCTCCATTATTAAAATATTTAAGCTTTACTTCTCCCAAACTGCAAGCCTAACTTTAGCCATAAAGATGTTTTAGTGCTCCTAAATGGCTTGGCTGTCTTTGTGTCTGAAAGGACAAGAATCTGATCAAAATTAATCCTAAGTAAAACAGCAAAACACCATCACCTTCCTACGTGGGTGGACAATATGCAGCAGATAAGACAAACATCTGGTTTTTGCACTTTCCATCTTCGCATCTCCATTATTTCTACTTTTATTGTCATAAATGTCTTGTCTTTCGTTACTCTACTCGAGTTTTCTGCGGAATGGAAGAGTAAAAAAAGAAAGAGTAAAGTTAGCAATTATCGCATATTAATCAGCCAGCCTTTTATCCATTAAATAAAATCGTCCTGAAACGCGAAAATGTACCTGACAAATCATAAATTTTATTTTATTTAATTTTCTTTTCTCTTGAGAGAAATGTGCCATTTTATCGCATGAAAATGCGATGCAATACACTTTCCTCGGTTCATCCTGGATATGGTTAACAAATTCTACGCAGAGGAAAAAAAATTAGAAGAGAGATTAAAATATTCCTTCTTCCCCGAGTACAGTATCTGCACACAGCGTAGAAGATAAAAAAAAGCGAAATAAAAAATAATATAAATAACAGATGCAGTTATCTCTTGAGAGATAACACAAAAATACGAAAATCATTTGTGTACAGGAATAATTCAAACCTTATCAGTTTATACATTAGCAATTCCGATCCTTGGCCAACTTTATTTTCTTGCGTATGTAACGCACTGTATGTGTGTGTTCTGTGCAGCTGGCTGATTTTATATAACATGATCTCGAAAAGATTCGTTAAACACGAACAATAGAAGAGAAACCTTTTATAAACAATCGAAGAAAAATCTTTTCGATGATTCTTCAATAAATTCACAGACAATGGGGCATTAACACGACAGACTGAAACAATAATAGTACGTAATGGCACGAAATTTCTCGGCAGAACGGAAAGAAAAAAAAAAATCACAAAATAGCCAACGAACCCTTTATCAATGGGTGATTAACGTCCAGACAATTAACAAAAAGTAAGTTACAATAGAAATTTCTAACAGTCGGTTTAATTGTAAAAATCGTTGGACAAAATGGCAGCGATTACTTTTTCCTTATTTCGATTACTCTCGAAACAACGCCATTCGATTGGTTTATATCGAAACTACGTTGCCGTTTCGATATAAACCGATCGAATGGCGTTGTTTCGAGAGTAATCGAAATAATGAAAAAGTAATCGCCGCCATTTTGTCCAACAATTTTTAAGATACGCGTACGTTATATCGAAACGTAATTTCGATATAACGTACGTCGGTATCTTACAGGCTCGGCTTCGTAACTCGGTTAAATACGACAATCAACGGTCATTTTTAATCATAAAATATTTTTTT
The DNA here is from genome assembly GCA_000484575.1 of Olivierus martensii. NCBI lineage: Eukaryota > Metazoa > Arthropoda > Arachnida > Scorpiones > Buthidae > Olivierus > Olivierus martensii. The sequence goes on along the minus strand of AYEL01089467.1, from coordinate 42,355 downwards.
CGATTATTCAATATGGAGATTTTATTATAAATTATCTTGTTTTAATTAAGAGAGAAAAAAGTTATAAAAGTCTACATATGAAAATAAAGCAAGCGTAAAGACATTTAAATTGCAAGAATAGAATAAACATATTTATATGTATGATATATAGATTAAATATCGTGATGAACTGTAAACTTCATATATTTTACATTTGGCAATCAATATATTCAAAAGAAAACATATAAAGGAAAAAAATAGGAAAAAATTTTAATATAAATTATCTAAATAGATCCGCGAATCGATATTTTTTTCTGGTAGACATTGCGAATTCTTATCAGAAATCTAGGCCAAATAAATAAATATAATATGCATTAAAATTTTATTTAAATCATAGTGAATTGAAGCTAAAAACTTTCCAATACAGTTTATTTTTAATCTCTCTTATATATACTTTATATATTTAAGATATATTTATTTAATAGCATATTCTTTACGAAATTTATAATGATTGATTTTTTTTCCATCGATTAATCAAAAAAATCTTAATTCATAATTTAAATTAAACTACATCCAATTATCACTCTTTATTTCGAAATTTGAAAAAAACATAATTCAAAACAAACCAATTATAGTCGTGCGTTTCGATAAATCTACGTTTAATTGGTTATTTTTGATTAACCAACGACAGACGAAATTTCTCAAAACGTAATGCTGATCCAAGTTAAAGTTAGTCGAAGTCTGAAATAATAGGAAATTTATAAAAAGGTCAAAAGTGAAATATATATATATTTTAAAAATTCAAGTCGGAATTTTCATTTATGTTTGAAATACAAACAAATCGTATCAAAGGCATGATTTTCTATTAAAATTCTGTCATGAAACGAATTGCAAGACTATATTTCTTGTTATATTATTAGATTTCCATTTGTTTTACTGATTTATGATGGAGGGTGTTATGTTGTTGTAAGTTTTATTTGAAAACAATGCACACCTGGCCACAAATAGATGGTTATCTTCAAAATTGAACATTGTGGATGAGGTTATTGATAAGATACTGTAAATAACCTTTAGTATTTATGATGACCCTGAATAATAATTTACAACCTCTTTTATGCAGATTATTACCAAAAATAAAATATATTTAGATAGCTAATCAACTTTTTTTTATGGATTGATTTTCTTGGAAACATTTTTTTTTTTTTTGGTTTGAAAAATTTGAATAGAATAAGATACACTGACTAATTCAAGAAACCATTTTTTTTTTTTTTGGTTTGAAAAATTTGAATAGAATAAGATACACTGACTAATTCAATCATATTTGAGTAATGGGCTTGAATTTAATTCGTGAATTTTAAAATTTAAACCGATAATCTGGTACACGCCATTAAATCGTTTAAAATTAAAAAAAAATTCAAACTTAACCAATTAAACGACGTTTAAGTTACGCAATTGATTAATCCTCTATGCTTATTGATTGAATTTAAATTACGTAAATTCAAATTTAGCCAATAACTTGTCCATGATTTTTATTTTTTCTTATATACTAAATTTTGATTATCGACATAAGCAAACTTCTTTATGGTTTGATTTTATGCATTAAATGGTCTAAATTTCTAACTATAACTAATTTACTACTGAATAAAGTCATATAATATATATGCATAATATAATCAAGTTAAGAAAGACGTGTTAAAAAAAAATTATTATAAATTTTCGGAATTTTCATACACGATTAAGCATTAAAAGATTATCAAACTCTTAATTAAAAGTAAATTTAACCATTTAAACTTAATTAAATATTTTTTCTTATAATCTGATTACTCAATGAGCTTCAAATAACAATTAAATTGCTTTAAAAGAAGTGTTTAAAAAAACATTATAAATTATGATGTATAGATACATTTTGATCTTATCTTATAAATTATCTATATTGAGTTCGAAGACACGAAAGCAAGAGAACGAGAAAAGAGAGAGAGAGGGAGAAAGTAAAAACAACAAAAATTGCATTCAAAACTTATCACTCTTGTCTAAGACCAAGACGTTCATTATTGCGAGAGTGTATATCGACTAATCCTTCCTGCAATGTTACCTGAGCTAAAACATCTCGACTCGAAAAGTAAACAGGGTCTCAATAACATCCACTGGGATGGTGTCATTCGGCCATATTTATGGCCACAGTCAACGTGTTTCCTCTGGTGTAAATTGTCTGCAGTAAATGGACGACCATTGTGCAAGAGTCTTCGCATGTAGGACACTCATGGAATGCATCACTAAGCATGATTATAAATACAATATATGCCCTTCGCACTAAGAAAAATGAATGGAAATTAAGCTTTAAACACTCTTCTGCTTCTTTTTTTTATTGCTAGTATTATTATTTTAGTCCTTTTATGCTATTTTCCTTCTTTGGAGTGAGTGAGACGTAAAGCCGGTTTTTAAGTTATAAACATGCAACTAAAACAACTTTAATCTAAAAGTTGCATGCAAATTAGAGATTTTTTTTTCTTCTCTCTTAATTTAATTTAAATAATTACGTTTACATACTAGCTAAAATTATCTGAAAGTTTTCTTTTATAATAAACTTTTATAAAAATAAAATCGTCTCTTAAAGACTCCCTATCGCCATTTTGTTTTTAATATCGACAAAGCGATTTAGTTTGGTATTGAGTAAAGTTACTTAAATCGATTGAAAATGTAATTAACCTATCGATTCTGATGTGGAATGGTTACATTAAACGTCGATAGTGCATTTGTCTTACAAATTTCAGCGGCTTGGTGCTCATGTAATTATGGTTACGATTCGTTTTTTCCATTTATACATTACATCTATATAGCATGGATTCGAACTCTGTGCCGAATTCTGTTAGTTACATAAACCATTAAAAATTAAAAATCTTCAGTTTTATTTAAACGTGAAAGATGTTTTTATATCGATTAAAAAAAAATAACACCGTCAGATTCGAGAGTTTAAAAAATTCAAAAATGGCTACCGTGCATGATAGAACAGTTTATGGAAAATAATAATAATTAAATGAAATGTTTTGTGTTGAAAGTTATTTTGCTATTTTATAAAATTTACAAGAATAAAAGAAACTTTTTTTCCCTTTGGGTAACGCATAATGACGTTAAAACAAACTCAACACAATTATTTGTAATGAGTATCAAGAACTCTCTACATCATTGAAGTGTATTCCATGAATGATGAACAATCTCAGAAACAAGATAGACAAACTGTAGCTGATGTTAAAAAAGAAAAATAGAAAAAAAAAACGATTTTTATTAAATTGGATTCGTCTATTACATTTTTATTACTCTATCTACGAATAAAAGCAATAAGTTAAAATTCGTATAAAAATATATTAACTGATTGCATTATTTATAGAATTTATACGCAATCAAAAATTGGATTGATATATATAAAAAAATTTTATTTAATATATTTTTGCATTTGTGACTTTTTTAAGTATAAAATTTATAAAATTTGAATATATTTTCTGATATATTTTTTTTTTTACTTTTTTCAATTTTTCTGTCTATCAAGTTTTATATTAAATTTAATAGTAAGAGTAATATAATTCTTTCGGTTCGAATACTGTATATACATAAATATAAATTTTTCTTGATTTATTATATATTATGATTTATGAAGAATATTTTATCGTAATAAATTATTGACAGATTTAATTTTTATTTATTTTTTCTTAAATTCTGCAGAAACTGAGATCAAGTTTATGGAGCAAAATGATTTTCCAGATTAACAGAAATTTTTTTATTTACGTAATAAAAAAATAGTAAAAATAATAGAGAAAAACGTTGACTTATAGATTGAACTCTTTCGCTTGGTACTATTTTTACTGGACTTTACAAAGTTATAATTGTACTATCTCGAAGCTCGAATTCATCTTGTAAGCAAGTTATTTTGTGTATTTTTCGTGTCTATTACTCTTCTTTTGTTGTTTTATTACTGTTCTTTAGTCTAGCCCAGTGCTTCTTAAAGTGTGAGTCGCAACCCCATATGGGGTCGCGTAACAAAATTTGAGGGTGGCAGAAATTTTAGCAAATGTTTTAATTCATATTCTTAGTTTATATACATCTATACCCAGGATTGCAAAAAAATTTTCTCGGGTAAAAGGGGTTGCGAAGTGGAAAAGTTTGAGAAGCGCTGGTCTAACCAATGATCAATCTACACATGCTTATTTGTTATTCGAAGAAATGACCGTTGGCATATGGTGCCCATCAGGAATGTTTTCACCAGTAGAACTGCCTAATTATGACATGTGACTATAGATTGTTTCCTTTATCAACTGAGACATCTCTTAGAAAAATTTAAGGATGGCATATTTTGATATTTCGTATACACAAATGGGCTGTCAACTAAATCGAATGCAATGGCGAATGGATGAGAGAGACGATGTATCAATACAACTGATTGACTGGCAACTACTTTACTCACTGCCCTGAATTTCCCTAAAGTTATTTGAAAGTATCCACTGGCTGTACAGTATAGATTATAAAAGGATTATTCAATTTTATTTTCTTGCACGAGAAACATCGTAATGTCACTAACATTGTTGATTAAATTAAAAAAAAAAGATATATATTAAAATATATTGGAATATGTTTGTACAATTTATTACTTTTTTATTCTTTTTTTTATTTAAAGTTTTTTATTATATAGTCTTCTTAACTATTAAATTATACGTAATTATCGTCTGAAAGATAAGACTTAACTTAATCTACCGGAAAGGCAACATTTGATTTTTTTGAAATTTTTTTATAACGGTTATTTAAAATATATTTAATAATCAAAAATTCTAATTTCACCTCATAGAAACTCAAATCAAAAGGATTTATAAAATTTCATTGTATATTCTTCAAGCAATTTCTGTCTAAAGTTGTACGAGACACTAATGAGGATAAAAAAATTATTATATAGATTAACAAATATATGCTGCTATATTTTTAAATTTGCATTATCTTCTAATGTAAGCAATCTCTGATTTACATAAGTAGATCATTCTATGAAACTTTATGTAAATCAAAAACATATATGCTCCAACATACGTCATAAAGATGCAACATTAAAAATAGTTAAAGAATAAACACAGCTTGCATGGTAAACCACTTACCATCTTGCAGGATGTGGATTCAATTCTGAGTGTTAATTAAAAGTAATCTTACATAAATACAGATCTAGTATGTCAGGGTTTACCTGTATTTAGTGTTTGTAGATTAAAATTTCCTTTATTATTGATGCTCTAATATAAAAGTTATGAAATTTTGAAAGTAATCTTAAATGAAAAATTATGATGATTTTTATAATTAATGCATTTAGAAATTGATTTGCTTTACAATAACAAATATATTAAATGCAGTTTGTACAGAAGTAAGTAATAAAAGAATTGCAATTCTTTATTTTATATCTTATAGATTGTCTATCATCTTATTTTCCAGTTTTAATTCTTTCTGATTGTTTATTTTTGAAATTTGTAATTCTATCTATTTCTGATTGGTATAAAGATTTTTATAGTGTATAATAATAAACATTTGTTCATAAAAATACCATCATATATATTTTATATTATTTAGCATCCACATATATGCACATTTAAGCAAGAACACAAATATGAAAACCAATTTTTTTTTTCAAAAATCATTATTTTGAAAAACAAAAAATTTTTAGAATCAGCAATAAAAGATTTTACGAATGATGTCACATATCATATAAAAAATTTAAGCTCACATGGTCCATTTTTTTCTTTGATTTTAAACTGGGAAAAATTGATGATATCTTGAAAAAAAATCTCTTATAGAATGTTGAATTGCATATTGTTTTAAAGTTATTTAGTCCATTAAAAAGTTAGGGGTTGAAGCTTAAATCTTCCTAACAATTGCAGAATCCAAATATGTTTAAAATTAATATTTTTGTTCCTATTCCCAACATCTGTAACTTCCATTTTCAACATTGCACCTATTTTCCATAAATGCAATGTTGTAAATGGAGGTTACATTCCCAAACTATCAGAACTCAGAATATTCAATATGCTTTTAAAAAATTGTTTATTCAACATTACTGTATGCTACTCCCAAACTATCAGAACTCAGAATATTCAATATGCTTTTAAAAAATAGTAGCATACAGTAATGTTGAATAAACATTGTTTATTTTCTAAAATGAAGAAATTGTGTATTTTATGCTTATTAGAACTTTGTATTTTTTTTAGTTTTTTCCATATAATGTAAAAACAAAGATGGAATGTTTAAGTTATTTTCCTGCATCTAATTTCTAGCATCAGCTGCATAGTAAACAGTCATTTACCATCTTGAAGAATCTGGGTTTAATTCTAAATCTCACAAATTTTGGATTCTGAATCATGGAATTTGAATTCCATACTTTCATGCATTTAAGGATGGGATTGGATAGGTTGAGCCTGGATATCTAAAAAATCTGGATGTACAAGACCTGAAATTAAATATAAATACTGCATGATGGGAAATACATCATTCTATTCTGATGACAACTTGGCTATCCAGTTGATTAGCTGACATTAATGCAAAATCATCAATAACTATATTTACAATGAAAGTCCATACTTATGGTTAATCACCATTGTACAAGGGGAGGCCGAAAAGTTCTTACCTTCACCATGTTGTGTGTGTGCTATAAATTTGTAATTGTAAACAATGATAGGTTACTATCTTACAATTAATGGGTCCTGTTTAATCAGAGTAAAAAGCATGATAGTAGAAGAAAGTATCATGTTGGACAAAATTGAATATCAAGCTCCATCTCCAGTTTCTCCATCTTCAAGGGAAAACTACACAAGCAATCCATGAAGAGATGTCAATTGTGCATAGAGAGGAATGTGTATCATATGCGACTGAAATGGTGAAAATGGGAATTCAAATTGGTTGCACCAGCCTATAGGATGATCTGAGAGAAGGCTATCCTTCAACAGCCACAGAACCAAGTGTAGTACCAAAAGTTCTCAGCTAGTGCTTGAAGAAAGATGTGTGTAACAGTTAATTTCTTAGCTAGGAAGGCAAGCATTAATAGGGTATCAATCTACAACATATTGCATGACATATTACACATAAGGAAAGTGACTACATAATGGGTTCCCAAGTTGCTGATAATTTTTCAAAAACAGCAATGCATACGCACAAAACTTTTTGGACCAGTATCATCAAAATGAGGATAACTTTTTATAATGATTAGTGATCATCCATGATCACTAATATTTATAAAAATTGGGTTTATCTCTTTATTATCCTGAGACAAAGGAAATGAGCAAAACATGGAATTATGACTCATCACCCACACCCAAAAAAGCTAAGATGCAATGATCAATCAGCAAGGTCATATTTTCTGTGTTTTGGGACAGTAAAAGTATCATATTGACAGATTACTTACAAAAAGGGTTGACAATAAATAGGGGCATATTATAGGAACTTGCTACAAATATTACAGGATAGTATCAAAAAAGATGTGTGTTGCTACTGACAATGCACCTGCACACTGAGCTGCAGAATCATTCACTTTTCTGTACAAATATTGGTTATGAAACCTTTCTTGGGATCTTCTGTATTTTTAAACGTGCAAAATCTGTATAAAATTTAATTAAATTAATGTTTGTTAAATGCAGATTAATTATATAGGATTTGTTACATTTCTAGTAAAATATGATTAAATATTTTATTATAATTATAAGTAAAGTTATAAATTTCTAAATTTCTTATTAATAACTTTTTTTGTTGAGATCCAACATATTTATGAGCTGTGATTTTGCAACTTAATATTGTTTTGTGATCCATAGGTTGAAAAGTATTGATATAAAGTAACCATCAGTATCAGTTTTTTCAATAATTATTTACAAATTGATGTTATAGAAATGAATCTTGTACTATATTCCATTATGTGAAATCCTCTTGATTTAAACTAGTCTTATTAAAATTTTTTTTTTTTTTTTATGTAAAATGACAAACAAATTGAAAAATATTGTAAAATGCTAATCTGTTGCAATAACCGAAGTTTGATCTGCTTCACTCTTGCCAGGACCCAGCTGTTAATGAAATTCAATACATATTCTATTTGCTACTTTGAACACTTCAAGATGATAGATTTATTATTGGTTGTTGATTATCTGTCTAAAAATTTATGAAAACAGACTACATTATTTTGAAATTCTATCAAATATGCAATTGGAAGATCCTTTTTGAAGAGTTAATATAAATTTTGCTGAATGAAATTCATAACACTAAAATTGTTTCTTCTGGTTGAATCATTATTTTATGTCTGAGGCACTCTACCAGCAAAAATGAAAATTTCTTCATATATTTAATAAGTTTAAATTTTGTGTATCTGTTGTTATCTTTTTTAAAATTTTTGTAATCCATTATAGATATTGAAATGCAAAATTACAAGGTTAAACTATTTTTTTAAGAACTACATATGAAAATCATTAATGTTAAAACTGTGAACCATTGAGAATTTATAAATCATAGTGAAAACAAATTTTATTCCTCAAACTTTATAAACTAACATTAAATTAAAACAAAACAACAGTTTTATGTAATACATTAACATTGTTGCATAGACATTGAAATAGTAAATAATAATATCAACTTTTAAAAAAATCTAAATGCAACTGAATTATGACGTCAATAGTTAGAAAGTTTATCTTAGCAAAATTTTATGTACTATATTATTACATATCTTGAGGCTTCTAATGATATTAAGAAAAATTTGAGTTTCATAATATTCTTTAGGAAAACTTATATGTACTATATTATTACATATCTTGAGGCTTCTAATGATATTAAGAAAAATTTGAGTTTTAAGTTTTCCTAAAGAATATTATGAAAGTAAGGAAATAATTTGAAAATTATTTTAACATTTTCTTTGTAAGCTCTCATGGAAATTTATATTGGGTCTGTAAAATTCAGAATTAAAAGTTATTTTATGTAGCATATTCAATTATTTCCTTATTAAATATGATCAGAGTTGTTTTCTTGGCTTTGCTGCTACTAATTGAAAATTAGTGATTTGAATGATGATCAAATTATTTTTTAAATATAAATATCCAATAATCAGTTAAATCCATTAATTTTTATCTAAAGCTTTTAAAAAAATTTAAGATACCATATTTGATTTCAGCAGTCATCTATGGATGATGATTTCCTACTTGACATTATAAAATTAATGTCGTTAAATTTTGTGCTATAAAATGATTTTAAGTAGAAAATGTAAAAAAATTTATATAAATAAGTATTATATGTTATTAGAATATTTTTGTTTAGGTTCTTCAAAGATGTATCAATCTGCAATCATCCAAAGACCTAAAAGCAAGACTACTATGTTTAGATACAATATCATATGCAATCATTATTGCAAAAAATTATGAAGGTAAAGTTTTAACAGTAAATAAACCATTGATTTAAGAAATTTATTTGAAATTTATTTTATAGATGATTTATTACCTATGGTTCATAATCTCTGGGGTAGTTTTGTGCACCGATTCTCCAATGATGATCTACTTGTATTTATGAAGGTTAATATTTTAAAAATTATACTGAAAATTAAGTTTAAATTTATTTAACATTTAATTTATATTTGAAGGCTTTTGAAACTCTATTAATTATGGCAGAATGTTGTGGAAGTTTTATATATCAACGAACAATAAAAGATATTTGGCCAAATATAATTAAATTTTTGAAAAAACAGTATAAAATCAGGTATATTTTTTTCTTTTCAGAATTTTTAATATTAAAAGATGAATATATTTTTGTTCCTTAAAATTAGTTTAGGAAAAGAAGAAAACTCTCCATATAAGTTTACAGTTGGCTATAAATTACAAATGAAATTACTGACTGAATTAGGATCTCTCTCAGTAAAGGTAAAAATAAGGAAAAATGTTTAATTTATGAAACTTTTGTATCTAATTATTATTATTGATATTTACAGTTAAATATTTTTGAGAAAGATTTAAGATTAGTATTAGTAGCTATACAGCCATATCTCAGTCATAAGCAGCCAAGAAGTTTGCAAGAAGTAAGTTAGTTGTATTTTTTTTTTTAATTTGAATATTCTTATGATATATTTTTACTTTCATTTAGGCTGCGATAACAACTTTTAAATTTCTGGAAAAGATCAATGCAGATGCAATTTGGTTATTTCTAAATAATTTATATAGTCCTCAATCAGAACTTTCTCCTCCCCATCCTTCATTTTATCCAATATATTTTTCTGAACCAAACAAAGAATATAAAGAAGCAGTGCAACTTTTACTATGAAATATGTGAAATAAATTTTGTAAATCTATTTACAAACTGTAAATAAAATCTGGTTTTTGAAAAGTGCAAATATATTAAATTATAGTTTTTTTTTATTGCCAAATTTTTAATCTAACATCAAAGAATATACAAAGCTAACACATCGTAGCATCAATTTGTTGTATGTGAGGTGCTATCTGCTTAATTTTAAATCTGTACATAGGATCTTCTGCAATAGGATTATTTTCAAGATAGACTGTATTCAGTTTTTTAAAATTCTTCAAGACTTCAATATCTTCCCATTTATATATTTGATTATCATTAAACTGAAAAGAGAGTAATAATTTTTAAAATAATTGAACAAGCATTTAGCTATAAACCTATAATCTTGCAAGCTAAAATAAATACATTTTTGGATTTCTTACCCAAAACTCTTCTAAATTTGTCAGATGCTCAATGTTTTCTATTCTTGAAATTCGATTAGCTGCCATGTCTAAAGTCTGGAGTTGTTTCTTTAAAGAGAGAATATTCAATATATATTAGCAGAAAAGTTTTTCAAATAATCTAAGAATACAGGTAGTCCTCAACTTACAACGATTCACATTTACAATGGCCAAAAATTATTATTAAAAATTCTCTAATTCAATCTTTTCGCCTATATATACATACATCACAATGCAGCAAATAAGTCTTTGAACAATACTAATCAGTAGTTGAAGTTTTCATTTCTCTCCTTGCAATTTTTATATCTCATCATAACCCTACCGATGAAAATTCCAACATAAAAACGAAGGCAAGGAAAAGCTTTAAGTTTAATAGAAAAATAATATGAAAATATTAAAACAGAAATCAAACAAAAGATTTAAAAAAGTTCTCAACTTATGTTCGAATCGACTTACAATGGGGTTCCATTCCAATGTCTCAAAATATTAAAACAGAAATCAAACAAAAGATTTAAAAAAGTTCTCAACTTATGTTCGAATTGACTTACAATGGAGACATTGGAATGGAACCCCATTGTAAGTCGAGGACTACCTATATATTAATAATAAATCTTCAATTATATACCAATATAGTTGAGCTCTAATAATTTATTTACACATACTTGTCAATCAAATACTGCTGCTATTTTGCCTCAAAAAGTACTGAAATAACTCTTTTTACTGTATTTTGTAATATTTTTCACACCTGGATCAATTAAAATTTCTTATTTCAGATTTAACGTTTTTGAATAAACGATTTATCTTACTTTTTTCGCTTATTGTTTGCTTTTATTTAATATCTAAACTAAGAAGTTTTCCTTATTCATTATGAAGAAAGACATTTAAAGTTATGAATTAGGAGATTATTAGTTCATTATAAATATAGTAGGACTTCAATTTACACATTTTCAACTTAAATGTTTTCAGAGATATGAATATGCATAAATTTTTTTGTTAAATTTCCATAAAATGCTAATGAAAAATTCATTAAATAATTTACATTTTTACAAAATATCATTTATAACCATAAATTTTCTTATCTGTGGTTAAAGTAAGCTCATAAATTTCATTTGATCATTCATGTATATTGAATTTAAGCATTGTTAGATTTATATGGTTTTTGATTCATGTGAATTAACCCTATAAGTCAGGGACCTACTATACAATCATTATTTTAACTATGGTAGATTAATTAATTGCTTGATGTTTAGAATTTCTTTGTTTTTTTTTACAAATTAGTGCTCTTTGTTGAAATGGAAAATGCATAACAAATATTTGTTATAGTTATAAATAGGGAGTATCACTATTTAAAAACAACTGGCATATCATAATTTAAATAGTTTTGATAATTTATTAATATGAAAATGTTAAAAACTGAACCCAAAATTTTCCTATGTTAAACATATTTCATTTACATTTATTTTGGAAAGCCCCATTATGAAAAAATATGAGGTTACAAATGGAATTGTATCTTCTAGCAAATTCACTTGTAAATAACATTTTATTTGCATAATAATTTAAATAAAAGACTGGATGGATACTTGGATATTTAAATAAACCCTTTTAACAAGACCAATGTTGAAGCAAAGTGGATGAAATTTTGACAATTATTATAAATATATTAATCAGTTAATTTGACTAGATTTATTACTCTTGTATTCAAGAAAAGAAGCACATATTAAGGTTAGATTAATTTAATTAAGCCACTATATTAAACATGGGATATATAACAAAAATAACAGCCTTTCAGAGAGGAATAAGAAAATTATAAATTTAATTGGGATAACACCATAAAATCTCAAAGAAACTGCTTATTTCTCAATTAGCAAAAGTCCAAACATTTAAAAAAAACAAATAGCAGTCAAGAATAAAAATTAATAGTTTAATATAAACAAAAGCGTTTTTGGTACATTAAATACCATCTTCAGTTAAACAAAATTACAAACGGAACACATTTAGAACTACATAAAAATTTGGAATTACAACAAAATAGAATACATTTGAAAAACTTTTAATAATTAATAAAAATTGGCCAAAAGTAGCAATTATACAGTTAGAAGTGCTATTTTACAATAAAAATAACAAGAGTGGGGAGATAGTCTATTAATTTTATTATCGGGACTAAAGATCCTATCAAGATTTAACAGCAATGTTTAAGCACTGCATACTTCCAGGCACTGCTCATTTCTTCAGCCTGTCTAACATTAATAATGGTCTCAGTTTCACTGGAAAGAAAAATTTCAATTTTCTCTCTTATCAGCAGATTTTTCCTGTCAAACATTTTTAACTATCTTTGCATTTTGCCATAAAATATTAACATCTTTTTGGAATGACCTTTGCACTAGGGCGGTGACAAAATTACCTTTGACTAAGTTGTCCTTGTGCTTCACCAGCCTATGTAAAAATTTCAATTTTCTCTCTTATCAGCAGATTTTTCCTGTCAAACATTTTTAACTATCTTTGCATTTTGCCATAAAATATTAACATCTTTTTGGAATGCCCTTTGCACTAGGGCGGTGACAAGATTACCTTTGACTAAGTTGTCCTTGTGCTCCACCAGCCTATCTTTAAAATTCCTAGCTGTGGCACCCACATAGACTTCATTCTTGTTGTCTTCTGTATTCCTTACAGGAATTTTATAAATACCTGAATTATAATCTATATTATGCTTCTCTTTTTCATTCCAAAGCAGGCTAAAAACCATAGGTCTTTTAAAAGTGGACTTTTTATTAGCAGTTTTAAGCACTCTCTATACTGCCTTACTACCATGTAGCCTAAAAGGAATAGGGACCCGATTATCCATTTCTAATGCCTCCTTGTCAGCTGTAGATTGGCTTTCATTTTCAAACTTAATCTTCTGTTCTTTGTAGATTTTTCTCATAAAATTTATGCCATATCTGTTTCCTACCCCAATAATATATTCTTATCCATTTACGTATTAAATACTTATACTCTAACTAATTCTTAGGCAATAAAAGCATTATATAGCAGTGGAGAATAATTCACATCAATTTATTTAACTAAGAATGAACGTTTTTGGCCTTCATTGCGGCCATCCTAAGGTTCACAAACTTAAGCGCATACTGAGTTCTAGAACATTAAACATTCTATAGAATATTCTAAATTCTAAAAGTTTACAATATTATATTTATGGAATGTATTGCGCATACTGAGTTCTAGAACATTAAACATTCTATAGAATATTCTAAATTCTAAAAGTTTAAATACATTCCATAAATATAATATTGTAACATAATAATAAACATAAAAAACAAAATAGCTATAACTGAGGTTGCTATGGTTATATGGTTATTGCATATTATATAATTAAATAGTTTAATTAACATTAAATATTAAAACTTGGAACTAAAAACCGTTGTTATATTAATCTAGGTTTCACATCATGTACAGTCTAATGTTGAAAATGATGGTCATATTATCCTACACTAGCATTTCAGTATAGCATACTCCCATGCTTTTGGTATTCCTGTTATCTTCTCGTTTATTAAGACTTCTTCATTCTGCCTTTTTGCCAACTCTAATGCTTCCGTCATGTACATGTGCTCTTTTTTCTCAATCTTTCTTATCACCTTAGCTTCGTTCCAAAAGATTTCAGTGTTGTTCTCGTAGGCATCTTGCACCAGTGCGGTACTTAACTTACCTCTCCTGTATTCTGTTAATCTTTGTCCTAAAGTTCTGGAGGTTACTCCTATGTATGCTGAACTTAGGGCATTACTCGTGTTTCTCACAGGTATCTTATATACTCCTGTTTTCTCTTGGTCTTTCATGGGGTCCTTCTCATTCCTTAATGCATTGTATATTCTTTTAAGTTCGTGTTCCCTGTACATCTCATTGCTACAATGGGTCAAGCATCGTCTAAAGTAGGCCACAAATGCTGACTTCGATCACCTAGGGATCAGGACAGTGTGGTAGTTGGCTTTATGTATATGGTGATATAGAGTCCTTCCCTTTTAGCTATGATTTTAACTTCTAAGTAATTCACCTCATTCTTCCACTCCAAAGTTCTTTTAAGCCTAACCCATACTGGTCTTTAGAGAAATGCCTCGAGGTCTTCTGCCATCCTATAATTCTTCCAGAGCACAAATATGTCATCAACATATCTGGAATATAAAATAGTTTAGATATGAGACTCTTCTGGAGTTGTCTCTCTACCTCCCTTACCACTATCTCAGCTAAGACTCCTGCCATGCACAATCAAATCCTGGGAAGATTTGATTGTGTACTTATAATTATCTAACTTGGTCCCACACCATTTCGTCAATTGTTTTTCAATATTATAGGTAGGAGAGCACCTCTTCTCAACAGTCGGTCTTGCCAAGGGTGGTTCTTTATGCGTTTTAATATAGGCAAATAATCTAAGTTTTTAGCCTGCTTTGGAATGAAAAAGAGAAGCGTAACATAGAATATAATTCAGGTATTTATAAAATTCCTGTAAGGAATATAGAAGACAAAACAACAATGAAGTTTATGTAGGTACCAAGGCTAGGAATTTTAAAAATAGGCTGGAAGAGCAGAAGGATATCTTAGTCAAAGGTAATCTTGTCATTGCCCTAGCGCAAAGGGTGTTCCAAAAAGATGTTAATATTTTATGGCAAAATGCAAAGGTAGTTAAAAATATTGTGAAGAAGTTAAAATAAAAAGGACAGGTCAGAGTTATTATGCTCTTTTATTATTTATCGTTATTTTCAATATTATCCAATGTATTATATTTTAGTTTAAGAGTTGACTTACTTCCACATCTTCCCTCTCGGTATTTAGCAATTACGTGTTACAGATGGACATCCGTCTTCCAGACGAGCTTTCCCAGCTAATGATGTTATCTAAATCTAAATAAGTTTTACCACTGATCCAATATGAGAATATAAGGATGATCTCGTATTGATGTTTGTTCGAAATATAAATAAAATTGTAAAGAGGATGACATGAATTGATTACTCTGTAAGCTAATAAATCTGATATTGTGACGCGACATTGTAAAGAGGATGACATGAATTGATTACTCTGTAAGCTAATAAATTTGATATTGTTATGTGAACTTAGGCAAATGAGCAAAGTATGAGATTGTAAGTCACCCGGTATAAAAACGGAAGCAACCAACCAAGTGAGGTGTTGGTTCTAAAGTGAAATTGGTTGAGTGACATTCGAATTCTTGTAAAGATCTACGTTTGCTCGAAGTTTTGTATCTGTGGTGGAGGTCTTAGAAGGTAAGTAATATTTAAGGTTTATTTCTTGTGAATAATCGGATTTTTGGCTATTTGAATCTGCTTTATTATTGTCTAAATAAAGCTTTGATTAACACTTTTGTAAGTGTTTTGAGTCAAATAACAAAAAATATAAATTTATTAAACTTGTCTGAGGATTTATTCAATTTATTAGCATAAGTTTCTAACATCATTTTCGTCGTTCTAGATCTAACAGTTTTTCGTTACTTCTAGTTGTAAGTTTCCGGTTATTAGTTTTTGCTGTTTAAACGTTAATTTTTGTTAGATTGTTTTGATTTCATTTAGTTTAGAATTTAGTAAAGACCTGAGCTCAGGCCGAACTCTGGAATTTGAAGAGTCATTAGAACCGTTAGGTTTAGTTATAATTATTATTACTCGTATTCATTAAAATTCGTGACTTTGCAATGTTTGACAGGAAAGATCTGCTGATAAGAGAGAAAACTGAAATTTTAAAATCCAGTGAAACTGAGACTGTTATTAATGTTAGGCAGGCTGAAGAAATTAGCAGAGCCTGGAAGTATGCAGTGCATAAAGATTGACTGTTAAATGTTGATAGGATCTTTAGTCCTGATGATAAAATTAATAGACTATCTCCCCACTCTTGTTATTTTTATTGTAGTATAGCATCTCTAACTGTATAATTACTACTTTTGGCCAATTTTTATTAATTATTATAAGATTTTTAAATGTATTCTATTTTGTTGTAATTTTGAATTTTTATGTAGTTCTAAACACGTGTTTGTAATTCTGTTTAACTGAAGATGGTATTTAATGTACCGAAAACATTTTTGCTTATATTAAACTATTAATTTTTATTCTTGACTGCTATTTATGCTTTTTAAATGTTTGGACTTTTGTTAATTGGTATATATATGTTATCTAACAACAGCCACTTGTAAAACCCACCATAGGCTGGCCAAACCCATAATGGGGTCAATAAGAAGGTTGAAGGATGGGATTCAATGGGCTGAGTTTGGACCTCTCCTGGGCAACTAGAGGTGTGGACTCGGAATTGAACTTAGATCTCTGAAGTTGATAAGTCACTATTTTACCATGCAGCAGAAATTAAGAATATGTAAATAATAAGATTATTGTTGAATTTAACTAAACAAGTTAATTAAATGTTTTATTTGAACTCAAAGCAGACAAATTATTAACACACAATTTATTTAATAAAAATAACAAATTTAACTTTATAATTTATTTTTTAAATTGTTTGACTTTCATCTACTATTTATTACTAATAAACTGAATAAACAAACAAATAATTCAGTAACCTTTTTATTTCAGTTAATTTCAAAAATTTGGTTATATAGGGCCCACTGTTAACATTACCATAGATAAACTAATGTAATAATTTACATAAATGTAAATTTTACCTAATTTTATGATAAAATTAAAATATTATGTAATAAATGTACAACCTATTTACAAGACAGCTATGGTAATATATATATATTATATCATTTAGCAATAATTATGATATTTGATAACTTTACATAAAAATTTATAATTTAGCTTATTACTATAATGAGAGTTAAAATATCAATAGTTAATAAAAGTTTAAATATTTAACAGCACACACAGCAGTTAAGCAGATTTTAATAAAACAAAAACATTTTCGGTACTTTACATACTATCTTCAGTTGAACTGACAAAAGAACATAAGAAAATTAGAACTACATAAGATTCCAAAAATTATAAAACACAGTAATTTTCAAATAATATTTACAATAAATTAATTAAAATTTGACCGAAAATGTTCATACATTTTTATTTAAACTTTTACATTATATTACTTAATATTAAGGGGAATGAAACATTAATCCCGACTTTATATGTTAAAAGATGAAACTGGGTTCATCAAACAAGTTTTTTTACCGCAAATTTCCATGCCATGCTTATTTCATCCGCCTGCCTAAGTAAGATTAATAATGTTTTCAGTTTTGTTGGATTTTAAAATTTCAGTCTTTTCTTTTACACAAGTTAATGCAAAAAAACCTGATGGACCGAATTTCCATCTGTGAATCGCTGCTGAATCACAACAAAGTCGACCCATTTTCTGAAGCAGATGGTGACTGGCGATGAAAAGTGGATCACTTACGACGTCAGGCGAAAACGGTCGTGGTCGAAGCGCTGTGAGCCGGTGCAAACGGTGGCCAAGCCAGGACTGACGGCCAGGAAGGTTTTGCTGTGCGTTTGGTGGGATTGGCAAGGAATCATATGAGCTGCTCCCCTACAGCCAAACTCTTAATTCGAACCTGTACTGTGAACAATTGGACCGTCTGAAGGAAGCAATCGCCCAGAAGCAGCCAACTTTGGCCACTAGGAAAGGAATTGTGTTTCATTAAGACAATACCAGGCCACACACATCGATAGCAACTCGCCAGAAGCTCTGGGAACTTGGTTGGGAGGTTCTTATGCATCCACCTTATAGTCCGGATCTGGCACCAAGTGATTACCACCTATTCCTGTCCATGGCGAACTATTTTGCTGGTGAAAAAGTCGCCTCAAGAGAGGCTTGTGAAAATCGACTGTCCCAGTTTTTGCCAATAGGGACAAGGACTTGTATGAGAGAGGCATAATGGAATTACCTTCAAAATGGCAACAAGTTATTGAACAAAACGGTGCATATTTGACCTAAATTGGATCATTCTAAGTATGTTAAATAAAACCTTCAATTTCATGCAAAAATAATGGATTACTTTTTACTACATCTTATACATAGTTATCAATTTTAAAATTATTGTTTGTTTCTCTTTGTTTTATGAAATTATTACAGAACTTAAAATTTTTGTCTGAATTATTAAAACTCAATTATATTATATATATGAATTCAAAAATTCTGAAAATGTTTTTAACATATTTTGACTTTTATAATTAAATTCTGTAGGTTATTTGTATAAACCTTAAACTGAATGCATAGTATCTATCAGATACCACATCTTGTTTCCTTCTACATTCAAATAATAAATAAACTGAAATTCAAGATATCTTCAGTTCTCCTCCTATAACCATATTAAGTTTTTGCTTAATTAACGTAAAAACTGTTAATTATTTACACAGCTGTTTTGTGCTGAACTTATCTATTGTATATTATAAGTTTTTGCTTTATTATAAATGCAAAATATAAAATTAATAAGTATCATTAAGGTTGGAGTCTCAGATGCTTTGCATTCATTCTGTTATTTTTATTATTAAAGCAAATACATTATTATTTCACAAATATCTTTTAAATCAATGCTAATAATGCTTAAAAATATATCATCTTTTTTTTTTTTTTTGGATAATGGGTCAATCTTTAAGTCAAAAAGAAGTTAAGAAATGTTTTGGCTTCAATTTATTTATTCATTAGCTCTCTAACTGTACCAGGCTAAAAACATTTGTCACATTAAAAGATAAAATTTTCTCCAGAATGCCTAGTAATCAGATCAATTGCTTTTCCTATCTTATTATATTTGTATAGGAAATTATTTTGTTTAGAAAAGAATTACAGATAGTTCTTAATTTTATGAGTTAATTTGGAAGTAAGAACTTTAAGTAGAATTTTCATAGTTTATATTTACACTGATTTATAACTTTATTTAAAGCTGAAAGAAAATAACACTTTTCCAACACTTAATATATGTCCATGGGAATCAAATATAGTTCGCGAGTCACATATGTTTCTTTGGTACCTTCAAAACACTTTTCCAACACTTAATATATGTCCATGGGAATCAAATATAGTTCGCGAGTCACATCTGTTTCTTTGGTACCTTCAAAGCGGCTCCATACTATTGACATAAGTCAATAGTTAATATGAAATATCTATTTAATTTTAAAAAATAATATATTTGTAATTTGTTTATTTATTGTAAAAAGTATTCATATATACGAAATAAATCCGTATGAAATATATAATAAACTTTTGAAACAATTATTTATATTACTGATGCAGCTCTCATTGATTCAGAAAGAAATCGACTGCGGCTCGAGGTAAGTAATGACAAGTAATAAGGCTTTGACTACAACGACACAAAGATAAGCAATAGCTTCCTTTAATTGAGAGAGATTTTGTTTATGATATAGTAATCCGACAATCAGTTCTAAGAGGATAAATACCTGAAGTAACAGAATCACTTGAATAAAGTCCTTCAGACGAATAAGAGAATTTAGATTACATATTAGTTACATTTACAGATTTAGTTACATATTAGATGTAACTTCTCGTCGATATGAAAGTTGCCGAAAGGAGAAGTATCACCAGGCAAATCAATTAAATGTCCTTTTTTATAATTATGGACGGAAACTATCAATATTTTTCGAATGCTATTCTCCTGTCATTCAGTCTGTTGGTCTCTGGGATCTATAGCGACTCACAAATAAGGCGTATTATCTTCCTAAGCAATTCTTAGAGGCGTCCTTTCTGACTTAATTCTTAAGACCCACTGTCCGGTTTTTCTCATTCTTTCAATTCCCTGGATAACCATTGTCCTTTCCATGTCATTTTTCGAGTAAAAAACCTGAGGTTTTCATCGTCTATTGTTTGAAGATTAATTAATTAAAATAAAATTTAAAATAAATTTTATTTAATAAATTATTTAAATTAAATATTTTTAAATAAATAATAAATATTTAAATAAAAAAATAATGTAACATGAAAAATAATAAAATTTTCTAACAACATTTAATTTTAATAAGTGTTTATTTATTAAACAGGTATTATAAAAATTTTTCGAAATTTTACTCGTTTAATACGATAATTTACTAAAAAATAAAAAAATTTAATAACTCGCTTATAAAATTGATTACGTAAATATATAATTAAGATTTTCGGATGATTTATTTTAATTAGTTAAAAATGGCCAGCATTAACTTTTTAAACGTATGCATATATTTTTGTTGAGTTCGAAATGATTTTTATCTTATAAAAATATTTTGATATAAGATTCAATTAAACATTAATCCTTAACTCATTTAACGTACTTTGCAAAGTAAATTTGTTTAAAATGTAAGCAAATAAACTATGCAATTTCGTGTTAAGTTAACGACGGTTTGAAAACGTTAAATTCTTTTAATATAAATTCTTTATGAACCCAATTTTTTTTCGCAAATTAATATTAATACAGTATAATTTTATAATGAGCATTAAATGACATTATTTTGAATAATTTATCAAATTTTTATTTATACAAATTGTTTCTCGGAAAATTTATATGATTAATTTCGACGATTTATTATTATTTTTATATTAAATTATAAAAGCGATTTTATAAATCCGTCTACATTTTACCATTGATAACATTAAAGAATTTAATTTATCTTTTTTTTTTTAAACTAGAAATTACCCGCTCATATAAATGAGCGGAAATATTAATATAATGACGAAAAACACTTCCGAACTGGTGTAGGGAATCCATGACGGAATCATAAAATGGCATCCATTATTACGTTACAGCGCCATCTGCAGACTCTGTCTTTTTAGAGGAACTATAATTTCAATTTAATTTTTATTCTTTAATTTTTTTATTATTAATAACAACTAATAATTTTGGCTGTCGCGGACATCCAAAAATTAGACCTTTCTAAAGATACCCTACTTATAGAAATAGGTACAGTAGTTCAATCGAAAAAGGGACATCCAACCAGCCAGCACGTTTGACTATTAATATATATGATTTAACTTGTAGCTAAACTAGAACCACTCCAACACATAAGTAGTTCTATTTAGTTATGAATTTAAAAAAAAAAAACAAGAGAATGATAAAGTCTATATAGTTTCTAAGTGAATATCGATTGTTTACTGCTAAATAATAATATTTATCTGTTAAAAATAGCTTAAGAAAGCCTAAATTATCGCCCAAGGATCGTTTATTACGTGCTTCACATCATCCTGAATGAAGTATTCAGGCTTTCGAAAACTTTACCTATAAGTAAAAACTTAATGGTTACTATAAAAAAAATTTGATTTTTTTGTAGTTTCCTCTTGGGGAAAAGCTATACATACAGTATATTTTCCGATATATAGACCTACATCAAAGAAAACTTGTGGTATAAAACTATACGCCACCATCGATGAATTCTATAATTTCTAAACAAAAATTTTATTCGTGGTTTAAAAATAGAAAACAAAATAAAATATTAGGAATAATTGCCATTATTATTTATTTATTTTTTGTTTTTTTTTTTTGAACAATTTAAAAAATATCGATTTTTAAATTATTATTCTCCATTATTTAAAGTAAATTAAAGTTCGCTACTACCATTAAAACTGGATAGATCATCAACATATAGGTGGAGATGCTTCCGAAAGAATTTTTCTGATGGTTAACTACCGCATATACAATATATTATTTGGTCACGATAGATAAAAATAAAGTTTAAGAAAAATTCTCATTCTCATAATTTTTCCGCTGTTGGAGCCAAATATCTCAAATAAGAAAAAATATATATATATGTGTCTCAATTAAAGGAAAACTGTCCAAAATAAATAGAATCTTTCGGGGTTTTACTAATTTGCATAAAATTTAACGCTCGTTCCAAACATTAAATAATTAAGTGGCTAAGATAAACACGAAAATTTGTTTTTTTTTTTTTTATTCTTCCTATTGAAACTTAAAACTCGAGTTTACACAAAAAATGTTTTTATTTTTGTACAAATTTGTTTCCGAATGCTAGCTAATTTCTTTAAATGCATACTTTTGTGATCAAAAACGATAAAATGTTAGCATCCGACTATAAAATTTATTTGTTTTCTTAATGCAAATTCGATTCAAAAACATTGAAAAATAATTCAAAAAATTTGCAATTATATAAATTATCTTGAGAAAATTAGCATCTGTTCTATATAAAAAAAATAATATATAAAAAATCACCAGTTTATAGATCTATACCTGAATAAATAGTTTAAATAAAACATATTAATTTATACATTTTTTTTTTTTTTTTCAAATAATTTTTCTCCATTATTTTTGAAAGTTAAAATATTTAAATAAATCATCATTTCCCAAACGATATTTAAAGAAATCCTCAATTATGTAGAATACGTTCAAGATTTGTGTTTCCTTCCTTTTTTAATTCGGAAGAGAGAAATTGCAATAATTCCTTTTAATAATACATTAATTTTTTTTCCTAAATCTTTATTAAATGTCAAAATATTGAAGAATGCAAGAATTATATAGTAATAATGATCCTTTCTTGTGTTTTTCCCCCTCCCTGTAGTGGAAACCTTTAATAATTGAATTTGCCTAGACACAAATCAATTTTGATGAATAAGTAGAATTTTTCTTTCTTTCTTTTTTTTTTTCAATGGGAAAATTATATCTTAATAGGTTTTGGCGTGTGTGTTTTTTAATTGGAAATTTTTCAAATCTGGCTTGCTAATTTTCGGATAAATCTATCAGATTTTTAGATTTAAACGTAATTGTTTTTGTATTAGATTGTTTCGTGGTCGGTAAGATACAAATGATACGCTGGAGAGATTAAAAAAAAAAAAAAGAAAGTAATTTGCAATAGGGAAAAAAGCATAAAATTGCTTGGAAATATTGCGCTAATAATCCAACAGGATGAAAATCTAGAGAGTTTTAAGAGCAGAAATATAGCGAAGAACCGAACTGAAAGAATGAAGAATGGAAACAAATGAGTCAAAAACAATATGCTTAAGACGACGTGTAAAAAGGAATAAAGCCAAAAGTTGACAAAATAAGAATTTATCTTCGAATGTTAGAACCATAAAAGTAAGTGGAAGGTAGAACGGAAATGCGAATGAATTGTTAAGGTAAAACGGTATGCGAGAGAGAAGTAGACCCCGAAGAGTAAGTAAGAATAAAGAGTTGAAAAGTTGAAATTTTTCTAAAGGAAAAAAAAAGGGTGAAACTACATCATTTACGGTTAAGAAAGTTGCAAAACTTATTTTTAAGATTAAACGGCAATAAAGAGGAACCGGCCGAAACTCGAAAATAATGATCGATTTTTTTCCATTAGTGGGCGATAACTAACGTTCTCTAAAACCGCCAATAATTCAGTAGATAGAAAAGTTATGTTTGGAAGTCGATCTTGTTGTAGAAGTAGCCTCGGGACATCGAAAGTAATGATTCACAAGAGAGAGACAGAGAGAAAAAGACAAAAATAAAAGCATTGACACAAGTCATTTTATCTTCCAAAACTAGATCGCTATATTTTCAAAATGTTATTGGTTGGACTTTTTGTAACTATTGTGTTTTGCTAGGATATTGCTGTCGGTAAAAGTTGTTTTTCTTCCATCTCCTAGATTTGTAATATGAGAGAGCAAACTTGATATCACATTACTTCGCCACCAGATTTGTAAAAATTGAAAATATTGAGAGACAAATAAATTTTATTTTTTTATTTTTTATTTTCCAAATAATATATATATAGACAGAGAAAGAGAATGGAAATATATATTTTTGTTCGGTTTAAAGAAATACGATCTTAACGTAATTTCGTTTAGATGATTTAAGATGAAACGAGAGTGAAATTTTATCCACTGTTTGTTAGATGTAAACACTTGAAATTTGTAAAGTTTGCTGTCGAAAGAAACCTGCTCTGCCCTTACAGCTGTTAGAGACATTACCTAAAGAAGAAAAAAGTGCAAAAAAAAGTTTATTTAGATCTTAAATTTTAACTTTGTTTTTAGTTAATGCATTTAAGGCGTTAAAGCAAAATGTTTCTTAAGTGTTTTAAAGGAAATTTTCGGCTTTTATGTAGTTCAAATTTAATCAATGCCACTTGCGAAAGTTGATTTTGTTTTAAATATCTAAATTAGATATACCTAAATCGATATTCTAAGCATAGGAAATGGTTACTGAAACACTTCTTTTATAAAAAAAAGTTGTAACTTATAGTTGCATATATTAATAAGAATTCGATCTGGAAAGACAAAAAGCAAAGCACCTAATGACTAAAATTCGCTTTTAAATTGGCATTAAACCGATCTCTTTCCTTTAAAATATTTTAAGGTGTAAAAAAAAACGCAACAGTCTATTCCATTCCTGTCCGAAGCATATAAGTAACACCTTAAAAAAACTGCACTATTTCGGTGAAGAAAGAGGACCAATGCCTCTTTATCCACTTTATACTCAGACGTATAGTGGAGGTTGACAGTTCCAACAAGTCACCTTCGAGCATTCCAAGCAACAGCTGGAGTCAATCTCTTTTCTTTCTCCTTCTGAAGGGAGAAAGTGAGAAAACAGAAGCTAGCTGTCACACCAGCCTTTATATCTATCCGCACACATTTTAGGTAGAAGGAAGTAGCCAACTGACGTTACTACATTCTTTTGGAAAGTAACATTAATAAAATTATTATTATTATTAAGATTTTACACGTTTTAAACGAAACCAAAATAACCAGAAGTAACGAGTTATCATGGCGAAGGAAGATAAAAAAAAATTTTTTTCATGCGGCAAATTTATTCATTTATTTTTACCTTCGGAGATGATTACAAAAGAGAAAATTGAGAAACGAAGTAAATATGATAAAAAATAATATTTTGCACATATTTTTATGCACGTTGGTGATGGGAAAAAACAAGAGGAAAACGTGTGCTGCTTACGATATCAGTTGTTGATCAGATGAGAAAGTGGTCCACACCCGTTTCGACTAGAAAGTGTGGCAATGGCCGTTTTCTCTTGAATATTTCATTTCACTTGATCTAAAACCCCCCTCAAAAAAAAGAATGAAAGCATCAGCAAGATGCGCTGTCTCTTGTCGTCTCTGGGTTCGAAGGTCTTTCGTCAAACCAAAATATCTTCTCCAAATGGAAATAAAAAGAGGTTTCTTTTGCATAAAATAGACTCGAGAAATGATGGAATTTAAAATCTTTCAGGTGTGAACATTTTTAGAATGGATTGATGATGAAGAGGATGTTTTTTTCTTCTTCAACTCCCTTCTCTCTATATCTTTCTTTCTCGGACGGTCTTTGAACTTCTAAGATTGCTATGAACCGGACAAATTTCGAAAATGTATATTTATCTGTTACTGCATAAGTTATAATCGAAAAATGATTCGCATTGCAAAAGTCTGCAGATGAAAGAAATCGGCTGAGAGCCATAAAAGTTAAGAATCGTTTCTTCATTACAAAAGATGAATTTTTTGAAGCTATATGCTATTGTTATAAGTATCTTCGAGGAGTTGTATCGACTTAATAATCTAGGCTTGTTCTGATCTTTCCGTTTGGAACATCTTTCTGATTAACAATGAAGCGGGGCTCGTATAATATCGGTAAAAGAGTCCCTCGTTCTTTATGAGAAAAGTTCTCATCCTTCTTAGAAAAAGACTCTAAGCATAACAGAAGAAGCCTCCTATTCTTTACCACAAAAGCTCCCGATTGAATAAAGAGAAAATATATTCATTTTAGGAAGTTAAAATATTTTTAATATGAGTCCTTTTACTCGGAAGGGGGTTTGCAAATCAACAGATAGGCCAGTTATAAATTTGACTAATTATTATAATAATTTTGCATTATTAGGATGATTGCAGGAGAAAAAAAAGATGAAAGATTTATTTCTTGGGAGATTATTTTTCTGACAGAATCTCATTAAAAAATTCAAACATGTATGGGATGTGCAGAAAGCACGCAGAGTTCGAAGACACGAAGGTTCCCCACCGTGTAGGGTAATGTGCGCTACATAACCAATTAATTTTGTACAACAGGAAATCAAAGTGATTTATTTGGCTGTTTTGTTGAATTCCCGTGGTTCCACCGATTCAATGAATTTTTCTTAACACATTTTTATTCAATTATTCTCGTAATTATACTTCTTTCTAACTCTCAACTGGTTTCTGGCACTAAAAAGCACCTAATTGTAAACGGAATATCTATCTAGTGCGCCGAGTTAATGTTCTAAAATTTTTGATTTTAAAATGAGATTTAAGTTCTTTCACCTTCAATATCAAAATAAATATGAAAAAATTAATCGTAGTCGAAGTATTTGTTGTTTAAAAAAAAGGAATTTTTTTTTTCCAATAATATATAGAGAAACATTTATGACGAATTTCTCTCATCTCTTTAACAGATTCATTATTTTAAGATGAAATATTAAGTAAATATATACATATTTCCTTTTTCTTTCGTAAGGATTGATGTTTGCCACTAACGATGAATGATTTTTACGGTTTTCGAGCGTTTATATCATGAAAACTTCGAAAAACTCTTAGAAATTGTATCGCTATCGTATTTTTATAACATTTAATCTGAATGTAGCACACTTCTATATGTCTGTTTGGCGTTTATAGAGAGAAACTTGTTGACTTATGCCACGAGAGGCATCCATCAAAAGGTTTTTGTGGCGAAACACCTTTGAGTGAGAATAGTTGTAACAGTTGCCGTCCGATAACAACGACTACATCAATCTCACTGTAAAAACATGCAAGCACACTGTTATTATGATCCGCTGTATGACATCAAGTCAAACCACTTGCTATTACCTGCTTTTTTTGTCACGAAATTTTGCTTGGCAAGGTACCATTCCGCTTGAATTATGTGCAGCACAGTAATGCTATTGTTAAAGTATAGAATTTCCAGGTAGTTAAGATTTCCGAAATCTCTAGCCTATTCGATACCGTTCCTTTGTTACTAAAGTAGCATTCTATGCTTGCTTGTCAATTTCTATTAACTTCCAACTATTTATAGCTTGCCTGTTTATTCGAAGAATATTCGAAAAATTTATACACTTTACTGGCAGATTTTTGGTGTATAAAGCGTTATCGCAATGAATCTCTTTTGACTTATTTTCTAATTTATTATTATTATTTTGTAATAATTGAATTTGAAAGTTGATTTATCTTATTTAATCATCATTAAGGATGGATTTTATGGGATGCCGTCCTTTTTTTGGCAAAAGAACAAGGATATGAGTTATAACTTTAGTTGGGGTCGGTTTCTTTACTATTGAGGGCCGAAAATCTTAATCAATACACAAGACTGCACTCATTGTGCTTCTGTGCTTCTGTAAAAAGCAGGGATGGGAGGGTGTTGAAAAGTGCAGCAGTGTCGACTTTAATCTTCGGTATCATCACATTCAGCATCCAGAAGTCTCCTATTCATCAAATGACAAACGACTCAGACTGGACCCAGACAATATGACGACTTTAGGACTCTTCACACCTGTGAACCACCGAAGGGAAAATAAGGGTCACATAGTAAATCCTCTAATATTTTTCGTTCCGATTATTTTTTAGGTTTTTTTAAAATGTCAAAGTTTGACGACCGCGCTTTTTTTTTTTTTTAAGTGGAAAGAAGTATCGTTTGTAACGGTAAAGAAGTTTTACAAGTACTTTGATTTAGATACCGCAAAGAAAAATAACCAGAGGGTATTCTTAGATTTTTCAAAACTTTACTTCTTCTCTTCTATTTTTCTAAAAGAGATTAAGTTTTCTGATGGAAAAGTTTGTTTTATCGGTCTTCTGATGATTAGCCGAGGATTATCATCCTTTCACTTTATGAAGAGATCAAACTGTTTTTAAAGTGACGCCTCTACTTTTTTCTAGACATGTGGTAGTTAGTTTTATATCTCTATCAGTAGATTTTTCTACTAAACTATGGAAATCGCTTTGTTTCCGTCAGAATGCCTCAAGTCTATAAATGTTTGAAGACAACTGTATTGATTTTATGTTGACGGTTTTCTAGTTCTGTTAGTGTTTACTAACGGAAGAAACTCACTTGATGGTTACGCTTTGGATTATCTAGTGCAGCGTAACTCTTTTAATTAATTTTAAAACAAAACACATTAACGGATTGCGTTGTTTTTAAACATCAGAAAAAATTTATTATTTTTTTTTATAACGTCCCTTGATCTTTTTATTTACGAGATAAGACTACTGTTAACTATTTACAACAACAGTAAAATATCATTAAGAATTTTTTTTATCAGACCAAAATCTTTTATCGAAAAAGGAGAAAATAAATTATCTTTCGAGTTGTTACACTTTTAACCATAAAAAAAATGTTTACAACATCGTCGCTTTTTTTATTTTTACTTTAATATGTTATAGTTTAAGTGGCACGATAATTTATATAATGTTTTTCTATAAACCTGATATAAATTAAACGATGGCGATGGATCTGTACCTCTTATCCTTCTCGAAGAATGTAAAAAATAATAATAATTTGGAGGTATTTATAATTAAAATACCTTTATTTTACCGTACTTATGTAACTCACTCGTCGTTGCTATTGAAAAAAAAATCGGAGCAAAACAGTCTTGTTTTGAAAGATACGAACTTAAAGGAGATTATCAAAGACTTTACTTGTCAAACATTCTGGAGTAATTTCCTGCTTGAATGAAACTAAAAC
The DNA here is from genome assembly GCA_000484575.1 of Olivierus martensii. Classification (NCBI taxonomy): domain Eukaryota; kingdom Metazoa; phylum Arthropoda; class Arachnida; order Scorpiones; family Buthidae; genus Olivierus; species Olivierus martensii. The sequence continues at coordinate 13,081 of AYEL01089467.1, read as the reverse complement.
GTCTGATCACAATGAATAGAAGAAGGCAAATTCAGAAAAATAAGGAGTTAGAAGCTTACTTAAGAAGCCATAAATAATTTATTCATTCCAATTAGGTACATCGCCTACGGAGTTGCTTTTCTAGTCGGACCAAGTCAGGAGTGACTAATAAATTCACTCCCAGTCGCGACTCGGGAGTGGCACCCTGCACACTTATCCTTTTGGGGTTCTTATAGGGCCTCAAAGACTCGTGGCTCTGAATATATTCTATTTACAGGCCTTACGCATTACGATATAATAGGATGAACAAGTCTTCCTGTTGATAATAATTGATTCGGTGCCCTTCTCGATTATTAGTTTCAAATTTAGCTATTCTAAATAAATGGTGCTGGTTGGGAAGATTATAGTCTGTTCACTTATGTAGGATCTTTGATATTTTCTCAATATTACTCTGAAATTCTGATTTAACCATAGAAAAACTTAGTCTATTAAATTACATAAATTTATATAATATGTTTCATTCATAAAAAAAGAAAAAACTTAGCATTTAGATGAATTTTTTCAGGGGAGCAATGTTTCAGAAGATTTCTCGTATAAAAAAGCAGAACCACACACACAAAAAAGAAACAAATATTATGCAAATGACTTATTACTCTGTTAGAGAGAGAAAAATAAAAGTCTGATCATTGTTCAATGCGGCTCATTGAACATTGTAACCATTACTTCAGGTGTCAATGATCCTCTTTCTCATTTTTAAATACTCTTATATCATTTCCGTAAAAAAGTATTGCTCTGCCATTATCAGACAGGTTTGGACGTTATCTGAACATTTTTTTTTTCCTCTCTCTCTTCGCCTCTAACTAGAACTTCTACCGATGCAAACGACTGGCTTCGAGCAAAATTGTAGAATGCATGCTTTTCTTCCTTTATCTGTGGAATGTTATTCAAAAGTTTGCTTGTTTCGGAAAACAATGAGTTACTACTAATCCTCCATTTGCTTCAATAAGTATAACATCTGCTTCCAGGCAATCAAATTTAAAGCGGAGTTATCTTTTGTAAAGGTCATTACCTTTTTCTCTACTGGTTTCTTCCCTTTAACACTCTTTGGAAATACACGTTTTTTCCCTTCTTTTTACCTTTTTACTTCTGTTTTCGAGCATTTTTCGACAGATGAAATACAGCAATTTCAGTTCCTATCAAATTTTAAGTAAGAATACTAATGTATTTTTTAATATAGCTCCTTCGAAAATGATATGTTAACCGAATTTATCAGGAATATTTTTTATAATTTAACAGTAATTTTATTAATAAACTCAAATTTTAGATGTTTTCGATCAATAATCCCTCATAATCTCTTCGTTGTGACACAATTTTAAACTGTCTTGTACAATTTCCTAGCCAGGTTATAAACTTTAAAAATCATCTCCCACATTCCGCCTATTGAAAAATTAAAGAATAAAAGTTAAAATTTGTAAGAGGAAATTAAATTATTTGAAAAAAAAATTATAAGAATTTCAGTACGGTTGAATAATTTCCATACATCACGTTTTGAAAGATGATTGCGATTGGAAACAATCATTAACTTTACTTCTTCACTTTTCTTGTCAGGCTCTTTAAGTATTGAAGCACGTTTTCTTCTACCTATTTGTATTCTGTTAGAATTTAGAGTTTCTTCAATTCCTAACTACTATTTTTACTCGAACCGTATTTATAATTCAAGCATAGAAAACCCCAAAAGAAAGAAGGAGGAAAAAAAATATGATGTCTAATATGGAATCTCGTATATTGATGTTTCCATCGGAGAAAAGTTCGTGGCTCATTGATTCCTTCTACTAACTGTACCATTTAGAATATCTCTGGAAAGTGTTATAAATCTATCAAAACTGTCTGATTACAACCGAGTTTTGAAGCGAAATGTGCCGCTATTCTTATTCTATTTTTCTTTTCTTATTTTTTGCAAGGGTCTAAAAAATTATCTTCGCTCCTCTGTAAAGAAGTAAAAATACATAATTTACAATGGTTATTTTATTTCGTTTTTTATTTTTATTTATACACTTGTATTTTTTCTGATAATGCTTTTTTTATACAATAAAATGTCATGTTTCGAAACCCGATAATGAAGATAATGAATGAATGTTTGATAATGAATGAAATGAAACCCGATAAATCAAATATAGAATATTTTCTTCGCGTAAATCTTTTACTTTTAATTATTTTTATTGTTTTTGATAAATAGTATCATTTCGATCCGATTTTTAAATTTGAGTAAGCGATTTAACCTTATTTTTTTATTATATTGAATTCATGTTTGCTATGTTGGATTCCCATTCTTTATAATTAGTTCTTGTGCCCCATTACCTGATTTTTGCTGGAAAAAATGGCGTTAAAAATCAATGTTTCCTTTTATCAAATGCAAAATGATCATGGTTTCTTTGCTAGGAATATCCGTAGACGTGTGTTGAATATGAACATTAGAAATAGATCTTCCCCAGGGAGATGTATGCATTAGTGTGGAGGCAATGTACCCCTAATGTATTGAGTAAAACAAAGAAGATGAATATCGATCAGATGACGTGGCATGATGTATATCGAGTGTGTAATGTTCCAGTTTGTCAACACCGAGACTGTCTATCTTGCTCAGTTCAATTTTATTTTACAAAATCTTCCCTTTTATTCTTAAACGAAAAACGATGTTATCGAAAAGCCAGTTACAAAAAAAAGTATTCCCTTAACTGCATTTTAAGTCAACACCGAGACTGTCTATCTTGCTCAGTTCAATTTTATTTTACAAAATCTTCCCTTTCATTCTTAAACGAAAAACGATGTTATCGAAAAGCCAGTTACAAAAAAAGTATTCCCTTAACTGCATTTTTACCCTAAACAATAAAGAGATTTTTTCCTTCTTTTCCTTCAAGTTTACTGCAATAAAGCTATTACAAGATTACTTCTCATCCGTGAGCTACTTTCTCGATGATTAGTAGATATATTCCCATTCAGACCAAAAGAGTTTGGCCGCAGTTCGGTCCAATCTCAATCTCACTTAAAACAAAACACTTTTCTCTTAAGAACATCAACAAAACCATTAACTCGTAAGAATTAATGAATTCTTATTTAAACCCGAGTACAATAATCTCAATTGATTTGAATAACAAAACTGGATAAACCATAAATTCGAAGTGACATTGTGTGCACTTGTATAAAATAGAGAACAAAAGCTTTGCCAAAGATATATTTTTAGCAGAGTAGTAGTAGCGTAAGATAAATCCGGATACTTTTGGGGTTCCTATGCGAGAAATTCCTTAATTCGAAGTGCAGGTGTCAAACTTGTGACACATGAAACTCTGGATAGATATCCTAATCGATTATGTAGAAGTCGGCAGAGATATCGTCAGGTGAGTTACTCTTCAGAGGATGTCACTTCTTGATATCATTTTAATGAATAATGGAAGGGAGAAGACTGCAGAATTATAGATTGAGACCTTTTAACATAAATACTTCTTCCGGACGCATTTTATTATCGATTTTTTTTTATTTTATTAGAAATCTATAAAGTGAAGTTTGCTAATAAAATTGCATATCTATTTGATTTCTCTTCGTAGATTTTTTTATCATCTCTAGATTTTATACTCGAGAGAAAATAACCAGAAAAGAGAAGAACTGATGGCACACGAGTTTTTCCTTTTTTTATTATTTATTTCATAAAATTGCTTTTTAAACGAATTAAAGAATAGAAAATAAGAATTTTAATTGATTACTTTTGTAGAAGAAACTCGCAAAAATGTGTTTTAACGATTTCAGAGAAGTCTTTAGCAGTTTTACTTATTTTTTTATTCCTTTCGAGAGATTACTTCCTAAAATAACGTTATTAATTATTCATAGATGGCGACATGTTCTATGTGAATTTATAATGAGTCATATACTTATGAGAAATTACTGTTTCTGTTCTTAAGTTTGATATATATATTTCGGCCAAAATTTTACTTCTATCGATTATTGTAATATCGATTTAAAACTGTTGAGAACTCGAATATTTAAAGCCGAGAAAAGAACGAATTCTAAAAGAATTCTCCATAAAAATATGAGTTAAGAAAACTCGAAATACCCAAATATGAGTTCTAAATAGTTCCGGTTTACGTATGTAGGGGCTATTTTTTATTTTTAATTGTTAATGTAATTTGAGGTGTTTAAACGACTTACATCCGCATGTTAACGACAAATCTGGACATACATCTCAATGAATTATTAACTAATTTAAGAAACCAAAAACAAATGGCTGAGACAGGGAAAATTATCTGGCTCCGCTCAATAATTATTTCTGCTAAGTCGACTAACCCGTTCGGAATTTGATATCAATGATGATATCTCTTCAAAATTTCGAGTTAAAAAAAACAGCAGTTTCTTCGGTGCTAATTAGAAAAAAAATGACGTTTAACTGTGCCCAAAGCGTTCAGTGAGTAGAACGGACGTAAGGGAGGAGGAGAAAGTGCGAAAAGTTTAAGTGAAATTACATTAAGATCTATTGTTCTTTACGTTGAGGCTGCTAAGGAGAGAGAAAGTAATCACTTCTGTTACTTCTTCAAGTAGGTGCTTCTCCCTTTAATAGTTTCAAAATGTATTAAGTTGGCAAGATTTCTTCGAATCTGATATCATTTTCTGATAAATGGTAGATGGTCACGTGAAAATTGTTTTCTGTCTTTGTGTACGGTAGCAGAAGTATATCATTATTTTTTTCCCCACCTATTAGACGAACAGAAGAAGTTAAAGAAGGTGAACCGACAACTTTCATTTATCATCTCTACATGCAGATATACGAAACAGGTGAATAAAGTTTAAGTTATAGACCCGACCGTTTGGATGATTTGTTGTTTTTCTTTTTTATATTTTAAATTGTTTGAGTGTATAAAAGTGGTCAGTGATGATGGCTAAAGTGGTTAATGTATTACTGTTCTAAAATTACATCAACTGTTGGCCTGGTGTTTCTAAATTAGTATCGACTGCCGCTCTCAGATCATCAAACTGTTTATATCTGTAGCATCCTTAAACCATGAATTTTATTTCTTTAAAAGGAGTGTGAAAAACATGGCGAAGGTTGTTTATTTATATGAAAAATATTATTAAAATTCGGTAGAGTTCAAAAAAAGAGAGTTAAAACGAAACAATGTGCGTTTTTCATTAAAAAATAATACATACTACGCTCCAAATCTCTTTAACTAGACTAACAAAGAAAAGTAAAGCAGTTTGGAACTTTTTCGATGTATAAATTAAATAAAAAAAAAAAAAAAAAACTGAAGAAATCCCTGTTTGGTCATTATCTCCGGTTAAAACTTAAATCATCAGAAACATCTGCCGGAACCCAGTAATTGGGACAAGTACAGTTATGCGGGAAGTACACTAAATAACATTTAATGTATATCATTAACCGGTAGGCTACAGAAACTGTTTGGACCCATTCGGAGCGAAAAAAAAAAGAAGAAGATTCTAGAAGACAGTTAACTAACCGCCTAGACCAGAAAAAGATGAAGTAAAACAGTATTTGTTTGGCCCTCACCAATTTGTATTCTGACATATTCACTTACACGTCCGGCGCATAAAAAAATAACCCATTTTGCACCAGCTGAACACTTTATAACGATAGATTAAACATGGAGAGTAAGCAGAGTTAATAGCGGACACATTTCTATATGCTGTGTGCGGTTACATAAGTTTGCGGTTAGTCATCCGTAGCGGGAAAGGAATTACTCGACTGATTGCACACTGTAAATCGATGGATTAACATTCATGACACGTATACATGCACACCACTTTGCATTCGAAGTCAAATCGCTTCTTTCGCCACACCCTGCCTTCATTCATTGCTGTTATAGGAACAATATTAAAGTCGAACTGATACTGTCACATGGACAAGGTTACAGTCTGTGTGGTTCCAAAATGAGGTTAGAGTACTTTGACTTTTTAAAAAGTCGTTAAATCTATCAGGTAAAGATTTGAATCCGAGCAGAATTCTATAGTTAGAAGACGAAAATCGTGATTACATCAATAACGATCGAGGAACTTCGGAATGAATGTAGTTTTTGGACCATCATGTCTTTACTCAATCATAATTATTTTTCGCCGAAAGTTTTAATACTGAATGGATCGATAATTAAATTTTGTTTGTATTAAGACACATAAAATAATCTATATAAATAATTTGATTTAAAACGGATTTTTTATACGTTTTGTGAAATTTCTTAATGGGATCCATTGCTAAATTTCTGATGATTTCTTTTCAGAAAGGTAAATTATCATCAAATAAATAAGATTTTTAAAAATAGATTAGAAATATAACTTATTTACCATAAATTTCATTTATTGTCGGTAAGCTTATTTTTATTTTTGTTCGCATTTTCTAAGTCAACTAAATTTGGTTCTATTAGAAGTTCAGTCCAGAAGTTCCCTCTTGCATTGCCGCAAAGTAAGGCTATCGAAATCTATTGGGAATAGAATAGAAGATAAAAGTTTGATAGTCTATTTATTAATGCAATATTTAGTAGACTATTTCAGAGCAAAGTTAGCTTGAAGTATTTTACATATAAAAACGAATAGTCTCGAGATTTATTGATTAACAAAAAATACAAGATCGTTTCTTAAATTTCACAGGAAATGGAAAAAATGCATTATGTTATTCAAATTAGATCGAAAATACTTTTTTATATAGTCTTGAAAACTGACAATTGGCTTTAATCATATAGAAAATATTTCTAAATATATTTTGTCCGCTTATATAAGAGTTTGGATTTGTAATATTTATGAGTTTAATGAGGATTCAATTTATAAAAATGATATATTAATGGTTTGAATTAAGTATGATCTCCATATTTCAAATTCGTTTATGTTTATTTTTCTTCAAATGTTTCAGTTTATTCTATAATTTTTCTGCTTAGATCGGATGATCGCAATTTACTTACTGCCAACTTCGGATTTAACGGATATATTGCTTTTCGCCAGCTGAGTCATCGGTTTATGTTATTTTGACCTTTTTTTATATATATAACTGAATATTTTTTCCCTCTCCGCTATCAGTGAATAAAGTTGATTTTTCTTCTGCCCTCAGTCATCGTATGATGTTGTTTTCGTTCTTTCAACACTCTCCATTTGAATGAAACATCTAGTTTAATAAGAAGAAGTCAACTTACGGAAGAGTAAATAATTGGAAGGATGTTTACAACTCGAAAAGAGGATCAAAACGTTCGTATTTGAATCAATTTGTTTATGATTAAACACTACAGATTTTTTTCATGTGTGATTTTTATATTTCGCCGTGTTCTGACTGATTTGCATGTGTATTTTACATTTTCCACTCCTTTCTGGTTTTTTCCCCCTTCTGTACTTTCGATTTCTTTCAATTCTTTTTACATTTTTTTCCTGTTTCCTTTCTTGTTTTTCACATTTCTTTAGAATATTTCTTCCTACCATCGATTTTTTTATGTTTCATTTGTTTATTATTTTTTCTTACATTTTTGTATTTGTATTCCTTCTTTTGTTAGTCTTGTTTTATCTTATCTTTTTTTCTATTATCCTGCACTCCTGTTTCTGTTCATTGTTTTATTCGTATTTTTTCCTATTATCCTAGCTTTTCTTAATCCTCTTTTGTTTTCTTTTTTATGCTTTTCTAGTTTATTTATTTGTTTAGTTTCTTTCATTCATTTTTAGCAAATCATTCAAACTAGTTTTTCCGTTGAAACGTTTCCACTTAAAGCATATTATAACTTCTGCTATATATATTTATACGCTTATAGGCCTATATAGTATTATCAAGCCCATTCAATAATTAAAATATGCTTTTTCCACCGTTACATTAAATTAGATTTTCCACAAACTCTTGATAAGATCTAAATTTTCTTCATTCAACATCTCAGTAGCAAAGAAGTTTGATATACTTATAGGCTAAGTACTTACGTTATCCAAATAGACAAAAGATCGTAAAGAAGCCAATAGGACTTGACTGCAAAACATTAAGACACTTCAGTTTCCTTCTCCTTGCCTAAGTAAGATGACCATTTCGCGTGACGAGAAAAACTTGCGTGATTTCGCGCGTTCATCTAGGGAGGAAGTGCTGCTTTACAGCTTTCCTTTGTCATCTTATTATAGCTTACACCTTGTTAAAGCATTAACATGTCGTACTCTTACACCCACCCTGCACTGACTGTAAGCCGACTCTAGAACTGAAGCCATCTCTGATTACATATTTAGAGAAGCAAAGCGCTTATTAAATTCTTTTCTTTCTTTCTTTTTTTTATGGTTTTTGAGAAGGGCCACCTGCGAGCTGCAGGTGTGGCTTCTAACATTTATCGTGTAAAAACCTTCCATCTTTGGGCGGAGCTAAACACGCTTTTGAATTTATTTCGTAGCCAGTTAAATTTTCACAGTTTCGATAATTTATGCCAGAACCGATTAATTAATGGCGCTGGTAGAATTTGGCAAAACCGTATTTTTTATCGTGAAACAAATAAATTCCGAGTTAAGCTTTAATTTAAGTATACATTATGTTCAATACGCACGAAATCTAATTTGGGCGGAGAAAAATCGTTTAATGTCAACTTTCTTAAGTATAAATTTTGAATCGAATCTTAAGCAGAGTTTGGAATAAATCTATTTGTTTCGAGACAATTACCGATCATTAATATTTTTATAAAATTTAAAATAGATTAGTAAATTGGGATAAAGAGTTAAAAGGAAGTTAATATTTCCTTTCTCACAATTTTCGACAATATTGAGTTTCATAATCCCAATTCACACGCTCGAGATTGGTCTGTTATCCGATCGGTTCCATTGAGAAGAACTAAAAGTGACAAAATTCCCATCTGAAGACGAAGATACTTCGTTCCTCTGAGATATCCCATTAATCTTTGGGTTTAAACAATGTTAAAATAAATCAGATTGTTGTAAAATTAGATTTAATTCGCTAAGTTAATATATAATATATAATAGATAGATAATTAGATAGATAATTTAGTGAATTAAGTCGAAGTTTAGAACAATCTGGATCATTTTAGCATTGTTTAAACACAAAGATTTAATATTGGCCTATATGTGTGTACAGTAAATATAGTATATGTTCGATAGAGACAGAAACCATTAGAACGTAGAGAAAGAACCATTACAGAATCATTTTTTTAAAGAAAAATTGAGTATCTAAATATACTAAATATTTTATGAATATGTACTAAAATACTAATATTCATATATATTTTATAAATATATAAAAATATACTAAATATTTCATAAATCTGTTTAACAGTAATAAGAAAAAATCAGGAAGTCAATCCCTTTAATTCTAATCATCCACGATCTAAAATTGATATCTAGCAGTAAATATTTGATGATCATTATTGATAGTGAATTAGTTTAATACTAAAACTCTAGAATTTTGCTTCCACTATGGAAAAATTTATTGGAATTTAGGATAAATTGTAACATATTTTACAATACATCTATAAAATGAAATGTATAGAAAAGATATGAGCATAAAATTTGAAGCTGTGTTGCAAAAATTTATATAAATCTTAGTGCTAATAAAATTAGTTTCTTTGATAGATTTGCATCCATTTTTTTATCAATAAATTGAAATAGAGTATAAGAAAATTATTATTCACCAAAGAACTTTTTTTTACAAATATTAAATTACTTTCTGAAATATTTTGAATATTATAATCATAGTTCATACTACAAGAATACCTTCTTTAAAATGCAAAACAAAATGAATAAAAAATCCTCTTTACAGAAAAATAAATATCTAAATATTTTAATATAAATTACTTGTATACAAAATATAAAATGGTTACGACAATTAAAATTCTAAATTAAAATTAATGTATACTGTAAAATGTGAAGCTATGTGTTAATCTAATTTATACTAAAATTTACATAAATCTAATGTAACGATTTATATGCATTTAATAGCGAGTTTGCACAAAGGTATTTTCCGTTATGGTCACAAGGTTACACATAGCGTAAATTAAACATTATAAATTGCGTTTGCGCATCAAGTTGTTTCCCTTATATTTATAACGATATAAACATGCTGAAATCGAGGCTATTTTCTGTCCCTCTCACGGTAGAAAAAGTAAAAAAACAAACTTGGCTGTATATGATATGATGGCGTTTGATCCAGATGCATTTTCCAGGGTGATTCCCTCAGCCCACTTTGGTTCTGCCTCGCCCTAAATCCACTCTCCAATGAACTGAACATAACAAACTGTAGCTACAACATTAGACAAAGCTGAACAACACACTACACACACTCACATCTGTTTTACATGGACAACATTAAACTGTACGCCTCAACACAAACACAAGTACAACAGCTGTTACAAATTAACTGTACGCCTCAACACAAACACAATTACAACAATTGTTACAAATCACTAACACATATTTTCAAAAGACATATGCATGGAGTTTGGCCTTGACAAATGCAAAACACTTTACATAGAAAAGGGAGTCCTAAAGAAAAGAGGGACACTCTTGAAAATGGAGACACTATCGAACCCATGGAAGAGGGTGAGGTGTACAAGTATTTGGGATTCCAACAAGTGACTCACAGAACAGAAGAAAACTAAACAAACATTGTCAAAACTATATACTGACAGATTAAATAACATTATCAAAATACATTTGAATGGAAATAACACAGTGAAAGCCATCAACACATTAGCCATACCCTGAATGGAAAAAACACAGTGAAAGCCATCAACACATTTGCCATACATATTACTCCTTTGGAGTGATACAGTGGACACAGACAGAACTAGAATCACTTCAAAGAAAAACATGAACAATGCTTACAAAATGCCAGTATCAATCACCCAAAATCTGCCATAGAAAGAACTACTCTCCCACACAAGGAAGGTGGACGTGGCTTTATTGACATCTCACATTTACATGACAGACAGATCTTCAATGAACATCCCACATTTACACGACAGACAGATCTATAATCTGAGAGAGTTCCATCATACATCACAACTACACAAAGCTATTGTCTTGGCAGATAGAAACATACCATAATCTGTGAGAGTTCTTCCATAAAAAACAACATACATCACAACTACATGCAGCTATTGTCTTGGCAGATAGAAACATGACACCACTAAATCTTCAGAACAATATTTGTCTTGGCAGATAGAAACATAACACCATTAAATCTTCAGAACAACAATGCATGCCAAATAGATAACATTGCATACATACAAGAAAAGAAAATATCCTGGTTTAGAAAAGAAAATATCCTGGTTTAGAAAAGAACTCCATGGCAAACACCCACATGATCTTCAGAAACACTTTATAGATGCCAAAGCATCGAACAGTTGGTTAGTCAGGGGGGATCTATTTACAGAAACAGAAGTGTTTATAATAGCAATACCAGGTAATAAACACAAAAAACTATAGAAAATACCTACTGAAAGACAGTACATTAACAAACAACACATGTAGGAAATGCCACATAGCACCCGAAATGATTCAACACATTACATCTGATTGAAGCTGCTTGCAAAACAGACTACCTGCACAGACAAACAAACAAGTAGCAAAAACTTGCAACCAAACACAAATTAATAAACACACTCAAACCATATTACAAATACATACCAGACATAATCTTAGAATACTCAACACACAAGATATACTACAACAGAACAATCCTAACAGATAAAACCGTACATCATAACAGACCAGACATCACTCTCATAGACAAGCAAAACAAAGTTACCTACATTATAGACATCTCAATACCTGGCACACACAACATGCAGGATGCATTCACCCAAAAAATTAGTAAATACACAGAACTTTCACAAAAAATTAAGTGTCTCTGGGGAATGCAAAAGGTAGTCACAGTACTCATCATTATTTCCTCAACAGGACTAATCCCTCACACCCTACACAAAAACCTCAAAATACTAGATCTACATTCCGATGGCGCTCCGCGAACTTATTGAACAACCTTGTATAAGCAGTAGATTACAAAGGACGAACACTTCCCAAATACTTGGAATCATTGTAGAAGATAGCGCTGGCCTGCCCAAAGCTCTTTGCTTACATAAAAGTGCATAATATGCCAGTGGAAGCTAGACCGATTGTAGAGAAGAGACTAGCACCTATATATAATATGGAGAATGTGTTAGCCAAGTGATGAAATCAAATCTTAGGAGAGTGTGACAGTCAACACTGGTTACTGCAGCGGTACTGAATAAACTCTGAGATTTACAGAGAGGTCAAGGGGACGTCTACACAACATACAACTTCGAAGCTTTATACTCTTCTTTAAAATCAAAACTGGTGTGCCTAGAGTTCTACAGATTCATGTTGGAAAACATCCTGCAAGCACATAACATAGCACACTTGTTAAGAGAAATTGCTCATTTAATATGCTATGGAATGTCCTTCAGGTTTAGATGAAAAATATACAAGCAGGAAGTAGGAGTGCCCATTGGTAGCCCTATAGCAGATCCACTAGCAGAGATACTACTAAGAGCGGTGGAGAATCAAAAAGTACCAACCTTTCAACCTACAATGAAACTCTTCGTGCAGTACGTCAATGAGGTGTTGGTAGTATGGAAAGATCCCAAAAAAGTAGATGACTTTGCCGAAGCTTTAACTATGGAACAGTACAGTTTAAAACTGAAAAAAGACCAACAGAGCACCACTGGAATACACTTCTTCAACTTGGAAATCGAAGTAGAGGAAAGGGATCTTAAAACCAAAGTTTACAGAAAACCAACGTATCAGCCAATATTAATACCCAACTGGTCAAATTATCCAATAAACTACAAGAGGGCAGCATTTAGAAGTTATTATAGAAGGGCATTAACAATTGCAGTGAGGAGAAGGGCTTAGAATAAGAATTGGCATATCTGGAAAATGTCAGAAAGCAGCATGGATTCAGTAAAACTTTCCTACAGCAAATTTGGAACAAAATAAAAGTGAATGCACCTAACCAAAACCAAAGACTGGAAAGATTCTGGAGAACACGAATGACTATATGCCTGTACCATATCACATCAAGAACTTTGAAGTACAGATAGGCCTCGATTAGCGCGAATTCGATTAGTGCGACTTA